>JBBPMS010000046.1:79218-89280 GCA_038090435.1 Phylloporus scabripes | reverse complement strand
TCGTCAGCTAGTGGATCTTCAATGTAGCTTGCAAATTGCTTTGGGTTGCAGTCCAGCCATGATTGCATCTTAATCCACCAATCTTCAAACTCAGCAAGGGAGCCATTGTAACTCCCTGGATCTGTGAAAATTTTGACCTTTGATGTGCCAGACATCTTAGGATGTCCTGCTGATCCTGCCCCAGCCCATTGATGGAGTCCTAGTAGTTTGCAAGTTCGCTGATCTGCCTCTTCCATCTTCTCAGTGTTTTTCTTCAATTGATCATTGGCGCATGTCAACGCTTCTGCCAACTGATCTCTCTGTAGTCCTAGGTTGGCAATCATTTGCCCTTGCTACATAACAATTGTGTTCAAGTTGTTGCATGCCTCCAACAGCTGTCTCTATTCATCTTGGGAGATGTTCACAGCCATTGCTGTCTAATCGTCTAAGATGTCTTATTGTGGTTGTCACTCAAGCTCTGGCTTGGTGCAATGATTCAATGGTGAAGATAGGGGCATTGTGCTCAACCTAACTCCTGAGTCAAGGTAGATGCATCTCTGTCTCAGGACAAGCGTGGATGCTACCATTCTTGTTATTGACTTCCTTTTGAAAAGCCTTTATACTCCTTCAGTGGCTGTAATGTGATGCCTCTCTCTTGATGTTTTTGTGCCTTCAGTGGAGGGCTCTTCTCGAGTATGTTGCCAAGGATGATGATGAGCTTGTATGCAACATCTGCATCTAGAGTCTCTTGTCAAAAGTCTGGGTCTGTTGACCGAGGTGTCATTGTCATGAATACACATGGTCGTTGGTGACCTCTGCTGTATTCATCGTTGCCAAGAACCATTGTCCAGGGCAAAAGATAGTCAAGTTCTAATGAAACAACCCTCAACTACTAGCCTGAAGAGGTGTAGTAGCCTTAGACTGCTTTACTAGAGAAAGAGAAAAGAGACATCGACCAATCCGTAAGTGTTAAGGCATAACGGTAGATGGACTAAGTGGAGTGCTCAAGAGAAAAAACCAAGAGAACTTGACTAAGGTTCTCTGGTCAGCTCTTGGGCCTTTATATACTACCTAGGGGTTTGTACATGTTTGTACTAGATCTACTGATAAATGTCTATAAGAAGTAAGTATGACTCAATGTGACTCCTAGCGAGGCAGTGTACACTGGTCTCATACACAGCCGAGCATTGCCTTGCATAGCCGAAAGTGTGGATCAGGTGAGGCAAAGATGCGAGGGCGTAGAGTGTAGCCAGGTAAGCTCTGTAGGCAGCGATGAGGCAGTGGGGCATAGCCTCAGAGCTTAGCCATGCACTGACGAGCATAGCCTTCTTATCTCTGACTTACTATGACTTGAGTGGGAAGGATATGATTGGACGATAGCAATAATAGCCAACCATGACTTGAAATGAATTTGAATAGTGTGGCAGCATATGGCCAAGGGGAACAGCTGGTGACTATCCATGCTGACAAGTCAAGCCAGTGCTATCAGGTGCGAAGAATGAAGATGTAATTGTAATTAGTCAACAAGGAAATTGAAGATTAGGAACTTAGCATTGAGATGCTTCACTGATAAGATCACATGATGATATCATGTGACTTGAAAAGATAAGATAAAATGGTGAAAAAGATAGTGTTTGTAACACTTTTCTCCATGCCTGGATAGCAAGGAACATCGCTGTTAATTGGTCAATTTCATAAATTTGTGATAGTGTAACAGAAGCCTCAGAGGTCAATAGCATGATTGATGAACCTGGCGTGGTAGTGTACTTTGAAGCAACAGATAATTCCTTGATCAAGGGGTTAGATGTGCACTGTCAAGTTTGGCTTGAAATTTTCAATGCAAATGTTGGTGAGAGTGTTGGGTATGACATGCCCTGCAAAATTATCCTGCAAAAGAAGAATTTTATACCCTTCCTTTCTAAGCTTGGTATCCCACTCTTGCAATCATTCTTGGTAGATTATTGCTGTTATCCATGCCTTGGCATTGTTGTAATAGTTGAAGCCATGTTGCCTTCCTGTCTTATTGCCAAAGACCTGTGGCTTGTATGCCTTGCTGATGATAAGTGAAGAAAGCTTGCATGAGCTATCTGCATTTGCAACAAAAAAAAATGTTAATCAGTTCTTTTTTCCCTTGATGCCTGCTTGTTGCTTGTCACTGAGTCTCCAATCAGGTGGCAGCCTGTCAGATTCTAAAGCTAAGTTTATTCATCAATTAGATAGGAAAGAACATATACATAGAATAGCCCAGTCTCATTGCCATTTAAAATGTCTTGCTTGGTATAGCTACTATCCTTTATCATTTTCTGAAGTCACAGCTGTTCCTTGTTGACAGTGTCTGATGATGCAAAGGCAGCTTCTCTGTGATATTTTATTTGCTTCAAGCTAATCTATGACTTATACAGACTGAGCTATCCTTCACTAAGGTTAAGCTGCTCATCCGATGGCATGCCCACCAAATCTGCAAAAGTCCTCCATTTCTGACAAAGGACCTTACCTGTAAGCAAAAGGTTGTCAGCCATTGCTTTTGAAACCCAAAGGTCAAGCATTTCCATAACCTTAGGATACAATGTCTGGCAAATTCTTTTGACAAAACAAGACAATCCACCATTGGCCTCATACTCTGTTTGCCAGACTGCCTCGTTTTTAACCCAAGATAATATTTTCAGCTATGTAAGTTGAAGAAATGGATAAATCTTGTTGAAATGAGCAGCTATCCTTATCTGATTCTTGTTATTTTCATGAAGCCAGCTCAGAATTTCAATCCGCTATCCCAGTATTGCATTTTCTTTCTTCATAGGTTTCATGGGATGTATATGCTTCATCTGAGGGTCAGACAAACTTTCTACAGCCTGTCTAGTACCTATAGCAGACTCAAAGTCAGTTACTTGAATTTCAAACCAAAGTTGTAAGTCATACATGCACATTTCTTTGATGGAGCAACTGTATGTGGTTCAGCAAGCTCCTGCAGCTTTTTCACAATAGATTGCTCCTGTAGGTCCAGCTCTTCAAAGGCATTTTCATAGTCCATAGCTCCAGCCAGCTCTGCAACTAGATGCTCTTCTTCCACTAAGTTCCCAGCTGTGTCAAGCCACTCCTCATCAGTTTCCAAAATAGGTTAGCCAGCTTTTAGTATGGCTTTGAAGTGTGGCTTTCCAATCTTGTGTCCAATCTTGGAGCTTTAATCTCTTTTTGAGAACAATGACAGTGGAAGGTTTCATAATAACAAAAACTTGAAGAGTTAGATTATTGCTATGTTCAGATTGCTCAAATAAACTGATTATATAACATCTGCATTGCCTGGAGCATACTGCCCTGGCAGAACATATGGGTTATCACCTCCAAAACAGCCATAGGTTATGGATTATGAGCTATGTATGTAAAATTAGTGCATACCAACTCAGGAAATAGAAAAAGGTATGGGTTACAAGAGAGTATGGGTTATGTATATGGGGTATAGGTTACAAGAGAGGTGACTGTACTACCTCTCTACTAGGGCTTGTATAAATAATGTTCAGCAAAAGCTGTACATAAGTCAAATCAAAAAAGGAACAAGAGGCTATATGCTGTGGACTATGAACTATGAACTATGAATGGAAGGAATATGATGTCATGAACAAATAGAGGTGGAATGAAATGGTATGGTATCAACATCATAAAATAGAAAGGCAACATCAGATTGAAACTTATGCTTTGTATGGAATAAAGGTTCCCAATAACAAAATAAGGAATAGAATAAAGATATGTAGTAAGTGGAACAGTGGGAAGTGGGAAGGACAAACATAATATGTTTCTATTGTCACAATTGCCAGCTGAAGGCACAATTGCCCAGTTTGATGAACTAGCCAGTCTAAAAGCATCTATTATTGGGATCTGATGCCCAATCCACATCAGCAATTGCAATTAAGCCTAATCCTTTTGCTTCATCAAATACAAGAGCATAGTTTCTAGTATCAAGTAGATAGTGACAGATATACAGCACTTTCTCTATATTGTATGTTCTTTGGTAGGGTTGGCTGCATGCTTTGACAATACAGTGACTGTGTGTCCAGACATTTGAATATTTGAAATGGCCAATTCCCAAAAGCCTTCATACCATTGAGTGATATTGTAATGCCATTTTGATATTATTAGTCATTGGCATGTCACATGCTACACTAGGACACCATTGAAATGTTGTTTTGGATTGGCTAGCAATTTAAATTTACAACAATTGCAATGCCCATTTTAAGTAGTTAACATGTGATCTAATGCTTCCCAGATTTTTCCAATAGGTGTCAGCCAACCTGGCTTAGGGCAGTACAACAAAATGGGGGTTGACACCTCCAACAAAGAGACTTTGAGCTATCTTTGTCTTGTAATCAAAGTTTTTGTAAAACATCCCTGAGTAAATGCTTAATGATGATTTACAGTGAATCACTGAATACTGGTGAGTCAGATTTCATGAAATAAAACAATGGATAATCAGTGATCTGCCAGAAAATAGTAAACGAAATTCTGCAATTTTGGTAACCACAGTCCCATGCTGTTTTTTGATTGCCAAGGAATGGGAGGGAGACACGGGAATTCTTGAATCGATGGTAAAACCTGAGGCTGGTTGGAAAGTTCGCGTTGTGTGCGGCTTACGACTATGGCGTAAAATATTCCCATGGCAAGCGTTTTGATAGAACTCGGTTAGATAACAACAACATCACGCGAGGTAACTTTGTACTGAACCCGATCTTCTTTAACCTCCGCCATCGATATCACATCCATCTCCGCTGAGCTCATAGACAGAAAATCATGCCATCTGAGAGAGCAACGTTGCTGACGAGCCTTAGAGACAAGATTTGGGGAGATCCAGAGGTGTTCAAGGAGCAACGCAACTGGACCAACCCCAAAACTGGGGTTTCTCATACAGTTGACTATCTAGATTTCGGCGAACATCTTACAGCGATCCAAGTGATCTCCTCGACTGTATACGACGCACACTTTCTTGTGCGTGATGAATACCGTCACGCCATCGAGGCCTTCGAGAACAACGACCTATACAACAGCGGTGCGTGCATTATGGGACAGCCAGGAATTGGTAAGATGCACCAAGCGTTGTATGGTTTCTGGTAACTAACTTATAATGCTCATAGGGAAATCATGTTTCATCGCATACGCTGTCATTGAACGGCTTCGCAAGAAGCAGCCTGTTGCAGTGCAAATCTTGGTGGAGAGCTCCGATGAATGCTACGCATTGTTTTCGGAGGACGGTGTCAGCCTTTACTCTGGCTATGCTCAGGAACCTCTAAGATCCCATAAAGGCATATGGGCATTCTCAGACTCGAACGAAGGTGTCACCATTCCAGCTTTTGCGTTGCGCAAGACGCCCGATGTTCACGTTTTCCAGACAACCTCGCCTAAGCGTGACCGCTGGAAGGAGTGGACGAAGCAAAGAGGGATTATGCGCTACATAATGAATCTGTGGTCAAATGAAGAAATCAATGCTCTTGCGTGCGTATCCCAAACTCCGGCATTACACCCGTTACCTGACATGTCCTATTTAGCGTCCTTTTGGGACTCGACGTCGATCGCGTGAATGAGCTGGCGTCTAAGTGGGGGCCAGCGCCCCGCACTCTGCTGCGGAACTTGAAAGAGGAACAAGAACTCTTGTTGAAGTCCTCTATGCGAAGCGTTGCCTCTGAAACCATACCTAACTGCAGGAACATTCTGCGTTCCATTGCGAGCCTCGAGGGGGTACCAGTCGATCCTGGGCCATCTTCAGTTTTCTTCATCAAACCAAAAAAATCACAGGGCGCTATTTCTCGCATGTCTCATACCATCTATATACCCACGCAGACGATCGCAGAAATCCTAGGGGAAGCGGTATGCAGTGCGACCGATGGACACAGACAGGACTTTTTCAACGCCTTGATCTCTTTCCCTGACACTCGTGGGGCCGCTGGCTTCATCTTTGAGATATGGATCCACTCTTTTCTCGTCAATGGTGGCCAGATCGAATGTAACTGGCATGGAAAAGGGAAACGGTCACTCCCCTCCACCCTCCGCTTGGAAAACCAGAGGACTGTCTCTACTAGGAGTGAACTTCGAAGCGCAACGCCACCCTTTTACTGGAGAGCTCCTCCGAGCTTTCAGGGAATCGACAGCGCGCTCTTTGTCGATGAGAAATATGCTTACGCGATTCAGATCACTATATCCTCCACTCATGCTGATCCTCAGCCTGGCTTGGAGGAGTTACGGCGACAGCTTGGGGAGGATTTGGCAAAGAAGTGGCATTGGAGAACCCTGTTCATTGGGAACAAACCCGAACAGTCCGAGATAGTCTCGAAGAAGTACTTTGACAAGCAGCACAAGGAAGCGGAAGGCGATGGTAAATTGAAGCTGAAGAAAACCAAGGTCGATCCGATAGGGTGGTGTGCTACGAGTCCCTTGGATGCCGAAATAACTGTGGTGGCACGTATCGTTACTTTACTCCCGTTCTGCCTTAAACATAGCTCATCATTGAGTGTTATTGCAGGGCACGCTAACGCACTATGATCCGACGTCGGAGTCCGACGAGGAATGACAGTGGAGTTGTGGATGGATGGCCAATTGTATGAATATGTCTTGTTCGTGAACCTGTACTGTTTGAAGTTCTAAGGAATTGTGTCATTATCCGGATATGATCGATGATCGGACGTGGGACGCGACCCCTCTCAACGGTCACCGTCGGCCTCGAAGGAGGTTGCATCTATACTCAGCCCATGTGTTCGCTTACTGCCGAACGTTGGGTTGCGTGATCGACGAGTCGATCTCCCCAAGACATCGGCAGTACCATTTGAGACTATTGTTTCCTCTAAGAAGCTATAAAATAGTAGCAACATCAAACTAGCGACCGATCGAGGTAACTTAGACTATGAGAAGGTAGTGAGATTACCACACTGTATATCCTGATCAGTCCTGAAAGCCATGCGAGACGACAAAACCAAACGACGGGAACATACACAGGTCGCCACCGGCGTTTCGCTGCAGTAATACTGAATATTCTGAGGAACCTCACAGAGGTATCTAGAAAATATGAGATGGATCGTGTTCGAGCAACCAAGGTTATTTACAAACGTGATACCCCGAGGGTCGATACTCGTGGGGGGATCGGGCAGCGTGCTAGACTGCACCCAAGCGGGCCCACGGCAATCCGTTGTTTCAACATACTCTAGCAAAGTGACGTGGCAGTTATGAGTGTTTCTGTCTGAGCGAACAAAAGGGACCGACGGTTATATACTGTGTTGGGAGGGCCGAGCACTTGTTCGATGATCACACCCCACAAGTAGCCGGTACAGATACTCGGCGTTGACGTTGTCTGAGGGACAGCGAGAACCACATATGCGGCGAGCAGAACGAGAGGAACGGAACGAAGCATCGGATAGTGAGGAGGGAAAGATTTCAAGTGAAATCAAGGGCCTCCTTTGGGACGATTTATACAATCAGCTCCGGCTGCTCATATTCAGAGGATGAGACGTGGCAACCCATGCGTATCGGAGATGGGGGTTGGGATGGGAATGAAGCATCATACAGCTTTCTAGGCAACCTTGATCTGTCGTACGACGCCGCTTTAACGGCCATGAGCTTAATTAGATATTTGCCGCGGAATGCCCACGACCCGGAATAGTGGCCATCTCATGGAGTCGAGGAGTTGCGGAGCCCGTATGGGATTCCTGGGCACATGAATCGCCGACTTAGCGTCAAGATCAAGGAACGAAATCATGCCATCTGGCACTCTGTTCAGATCTAGACGAACGCAGCGTTATCCAAACAACTTCAGATCTATACCAATGAATGATCATCCGTCAATAATGAGTGTTTGGGGAGTGTAGCGTAAGTTACAAGTAGACCTTCCTTGCCCTCCACATAGGCGAGTACCCTTCTTCGCGTCCAATTATGCCGTGCTTATTCCTCAAGGAAGAAGTAATTACCCGCAGCTGCGAAGGTTATTTTTAAATTATCGAAGAGGAATGTCACAACATACCCTTTTGTTCACGGTCCTTGATACTGTTCAATTTGTTCACACGGGGCCTAAAGTTGGTGGGATCACGGCGGAACGTGATCTCCAGGGAAGCCAAAAATCGGTTCATCCCAGAAAGGAGCGATTGCGGGCTGGATGCGACACTTAGGGCATGTCGACTGCAATTATCAATAAATCACTCACGGCGTTGCTGTTGCTGAGACTGCCGGCTGGCCTTCAAAGACGATAACACGATCAGCGAGGTAAGTTGCCATGATGAAATCGTGTTCGATGACAAATGCGGTCTTCTTAGCATGAAGAATGAAACTGATGTACGGTTAGAAGGACGAGTTTCAACTTTGAAATTGAAGGCAAACCGTTTGATGACTTTGCTTGCAATTATGCGCTGCTCTGAGTCTAGGAAACTAGGATGAAAGATGTCGGCAAAAGTTGCTCATCAGTAAGCAGAGAGGGTGACCTGCCTACTCGGCTCATCAAGCAAGTAAACAGACACATTGGGCTTGCCTAATGCTATATCAGTCATTGCTTATATGGTGCATAAGGAACGAGGCCAACCCAAGGCAAGGACGATTGCAACACGTTGTAGCTCTCCTCCGGACAAGGTCTTAACTTCTTGATCCATGATGTTTTCCAGGCTCATTGGTTTCAATACGTCGCTCTGGAACTGCGGATGCATGAAAGCCTGTTTGATTTGTTTTATCAAGAGCATGCGGACTGTGCCCTGGAACTTTGGAGATATTGTTTGCGGCTTGAGCGACACAGCAAGCTCCATCTTGTCCGTTTCGATATCGGGGCTTGTCACACCAGCCAACAGACGGACGAACGTCGTCTTTCCGGTACCGTTCTCTCCGAGCATGACGACGATCTCAGAGTCTGTAAAGCTGCCCCCTTCAATAGTCAGCTTGAAATTACCCATTGTCTTGGTCATCGCCGGGTAATTGTAGTGGCGTGTCTTGTCCACTACGAGCTCCTCTACACTCTCCATCATCTTGAACGATAATGACTCTTCTCGGAAGCGTAGGTTTTCTGTTGGGATGAAGCCATCGAGGAAAATGTTGATGCCTAGTTCCTATATGGTTGGCCAGCGACAAGGTAAGTATAGCAGATTTCCCACCTTCGCGGACAGAATAAGGCATAGTGACAACTCCATACATGGACGGTTTCCCATAGAGACAGCAGATATAGTCTGACAGATAATCCAAAACCGAAAGATCGTGCTCAACAGCTATGACGTAGCAATTTGGGTCAAGCAGTGAGCGTATAACTTCTGCTGCTTTCAATCGTTGCTTGATATCCAGATAACTTGATGGTTCGTCAAACATATACCTACACTATATCAGGACGAGCAGTAAAGTGAAACGGTGGGGTGGCATACACATCTGCCTTTTGAATACAAGACATGGCGATTGCGAATCTCTGAAGTTCTCCGCCCGACAACTGAGACACTTCACGTTGGAGAAGCTGGTTCAACTCAAGATCATCGCACATTTTCTGTTTGTTGTCGAGCTCTAGCTTCGAGTCCAGCATTTGGTCTACATTCATGTTGCCTTTGATCGCGCGTGGTATATGATCGACGTATTGCGGCTTTATCAGTGCCTTAAGGTTATCCTCCAAAACTTTCGTGAAGTAATTCTGGAGCTCGGATCCACGAAAGTATTTTAGGATCTCTTGCCAGTCGGGTGGATCCTGGATATCTAAGTGGTTCAACAGAAGATTGCAACAGAAATTACGTACGTCGTATCTACCCAAGTTGGGCTTGAGTTTTCCAGCAAGGATTTTGAGAGCTGTGCTTTTACCAATACCATTGGTTCCGACAAGGCCGAGAACTTGACCAGGTCGCGGAGTAGGGAGCCGATGCAGCTTGAATGCGTTGGCGGTATAACGGTGTGTTACCTCAGACTCGAGGTTAGTAGGAAGATTGATGATGGCGATAGCTTCGAAGGGACACCTTATACAAACTACATTGAACAAAGAGGAACAGATCTCGCGACGCACTCACTTCTTTACACAGATACCACAGCCGATACATAGAAACTCGGATATGAATGCGATTTTGTCCGAGGACTTGACTTCGATACAAAGTTTGCCTGAGGAGT
>JBBPMS010000046.1:63048-79120 GCA_038090435.1 Phylloporus scabripes | reverse complement strand
TGATTCAGGTCTTGATTTAGCATGATCAGACATGACACACACCCATTTTGACAACGGGACATGACTATCCAAGGAATATGTCAATCTATGGACAACAAAATGACTTTGATCTACTCGCTTTTTTACATTCTTGAGCGCATCGTTTTGGTTTGCAGCGGTTGGAATCAACGATGGCAATACGAGTGATCTTGTCTGCCATAATAGTTTGAATGATGGCCTTGAGCAAGTTTATCGCAAGTAGCAAGTGTTCGTAGCACGTGACTGACACTCTTTGCGTAGCACGGCCACAGTTTCCACCTTGACATGGGCAAGAACAAGTTGGACAAGAAAAGCGGCGAAAACAAGAATGAGCACACTGATACCAAGGTTTACTACACTTTCTTCGTGCATGAAACGACTCAACACCGTGATAGGGCAAGGGCGGACTGAAACCCGCTAACGCGATCAACGTCCGTCATATATTATGTGAGAAGCAGTCCAAGGCATTGGAGGCTCTGGAGAAGATACAGGTTTGACGGGCGTTATGTGCGCAATGCCTTCTTACATTGACCACAGGGTGGCCAGCGATTTGATAAAGTCGCGCAGGAGTATTCTGAGGATAAGGCCAAAGGTGATCATCACGCATTCCTCCCAATCTCCCCAGTTCCTGACAGTCTGCAGCTGGTGGTAGCCTTGGCTGGATGACCCGAGGATCGATGGTTGTAAGTCGCTGTTGCCTCTAGTGCGGCCATACTCATGGCCGTGTGGCTCAGGGTGCATTCCAAGATGCTGCGTTTGCATTAGCGCCGTCGACTGTAGACAAACCTGTTCTATCTGCACTGGTCAAGACCAACTTCGGGTATCACATCATTATGGTTGAAGGAAGGCGGTAAAGCCCATCGAGTACAAATCTTAGGATACGTCTGTCAACACTTTGCGGCCACTGTGGCCTGCCTGCGTCATGCAGGTACTGGACGCCCAACTGCATTGTCATTCACCACTTCATCAGCGGTGATTACTGCTACCGCTCGCGTGGAAATCGCAGTTCTCCGCCTTCTTCTCGGCTGCTCCACATCGGGATCGGGGGTGGTTCCAGAAGATGTCGCTTCTGCTTGAATGATGGTTCGCCTGGACGTGCTAGATCGTCTTGATTCGCCGTTACTACGATCGACCCCTCGTTTGCGCTTATTCCCGGTAGACAGTGAGGGTTCATTTAAGGAGACAGGTGAGAGGCGTGAAACCTCGTCATCATGACGTCGTATGTCCGCTAAGAGGGCATTGCCTCTCTGCTTGCTGGCTCTGCCATTTTTCCGACGTCTACTTGTGCCGTACTGCATGACAGCTTTCCTAAAGTCAACTCCCTGCTTCTTGTTGAGATAGTAGTACGTGACACATTGAGCAGCCGTCTTGTTCGGCAAGCGTTGCGCGATGAGACCAAACTGTTTTGGATGCGCAGCGAACTCGTTGAGGAAAATATCGCGCTCCTCTTCTGTCCAATAATCTTGGCCAGAGGAGGCACCATAAAATTCCGAGGGGTCGTCTATGATATTGTTCGTGTCGTCAAACAGGTATGGCACAGAACCTTCGGTGACAGAAATCATGTCCGGAATCTTGGCCACGTTTCTGATCGCAAGGTAGCTAGGATCGGTGAGTTCTTCAACCCCCAAGCTGGCAATGATCTGCTCCATCTCCAGGTCCGAGCGAACAGCATCTCCCATGACAGTAGTTGAACGCCTGGTTGTCCTGCCACCTGAAGGAGCCGCAGATTCCTCCGGGGTTCCGATTTTCTGGATATCGTCTAGCCTTGCGCAGTGCTCCAACCATCGTTCATGCAATGCCATATACTCAGTTTTCAATCTACGCGACTTTTCCACGATCTCAGACTGGCGTTCCACAAAACGATCCAGCAAAGACGATCGAATTGCCCCATGTGCTGCAGATCTTCCGGGGATGTTTGCAAAGAGAAGTTCCTCTGATCGACGATTCTGGTTTCCAGGAGGCGGAAGGTTCAAGCTTGAAGCCACTTGGTTTGCTCGGAGCACAGGGAACACTCTTTCGGTACGTGATTGGCGATCATAAAGGAGACGGGTGAGCAGAACGACACGAACACCCTCTCGAGTCGACTTGGGGTCGTCAGAGTGATACAGATTTGCTGCAGAAGCTGGAATGGTGCTATGGTCACTGACCACGATTTTTAACGAATTGGCAACTGGTTCCGGAGTTATAACGTGGTCGATGTCTGAACCGGAGGATATGATTTCGGACCCTTTTCCCGCTACGTGCACGACACGTGAAGTGATTCCTGTCAAGGATGGGAGAATTTCTTGACATCCGTCTGTCTTGAGAGAGGGGGACGCAGGGTCGAGAATAGCATCTTCTTTAGTTGTAGGCAACTCTGCCGCCACAAAACGACTAGTTTTTGCCGATGATCCTTCAAGTGAGGAGCGGAGGGAATCAATAGTCGTAGAGTCTGCTTCCACATAAGGAGTCACGATTTCATGAGACGTATCTGCCCACATGATTACCAATGCTGTATTCTTAATCCCCGCAGGAGACATACCTCTGTGAGGCGTTGCGTCGTTGGAAGATACCGCTTCGGAAACTAGGAGCCGCGGAGCGTTATGCTCAAAAGCCTCTGAGTTAATGGTAATTTTGCCATTCATGTCAATGGTCTCGTGGCTCGAGGACTGCTTGTTGGCCGGGACATTCATGACGATTCCCATGCTTTCGGAACCTTCTGATGGAGCATTGCTGCTATCACCTGATAACGGTATCTCATTCGGAACGCCCTTGTGTGCCTTCTCCTGCACTGGTTGGATCGACAATTGAGGGGGAGCGGACTGTACACCGAGTTCGGAGATACCGGTCCTCGAGCGCCTGGCTGATCGTGATGAAGAGCGAGATTCCGACCTCGTATCAAGCCCCTCCCGAGGGAGAGAACTTTCCCGAGAGCGGGATACTGAGGAGGAAAGCGACTGATGACCACCATCGATGCCAGGAAATCGACCTTGACCAGTTCGATACTCCTCTACTTCAGTGAGTGGATGAGGTGACGGAGAACGATGCTGTGACTTTGGCAGCGACGCAGGTGGTCGAGGAGGGGTACTCGAAATCGAGCTTCCTTGCCGCTCATCCACACGGTCGTGGTGAGAAGGTCTTCGCTGGCAGTTCACACCATCGCTTGGATGGGATGGAGGCCATTGGTCGTCCGGGTACTGGGGTCGATAAGTGTCCGCAGTGCGAGAAAAGGACCCAAGGTCGCGCACAGCGTGAAAGGAGGGCGAAGGACGATAACTATCGTAGTGTGGTACGAAGTCGGAGCGTACAGCAGGTCTTTGTGGAGAAAGGTCTCGGGGCGGTTGCGGTCGACGATCTCCATGACGGTCAAGGGTGGTATCTAGCCTACAAAGAGCAAGTGTTACGCCAGTCTTACCTCCGACAATATAATGTACGAGTCATACCGAGCAGGCCTATCGAAATGCGCTTGTTTCCATGCTTCATGAGGTTCGAACATCCTCTCAGCCAGGGTATCACGACGGTTTTTGTCCCACGGTGGAGGACTTGGAGAGCGCTTGTACGGCCATCGAGAGGCGTGGTCCCACTGGCGAGAGTCATGCTGCCTGGTACGGTCATAACGAGGCGGAGACGGACTACGGCTATAGTACCGCTCAGGCCGGTAAACGTTTGGCCTGTAGCTGTTGGGATGATCGTCATGATATGTTCGAGGTTTGTAACTATCGTAGGCGAGCCGCCTCGTGAATTGGCCTGGGGAAGGTGATCTACGTCGAGAAAAATGCTACGCAAAAGCTTTGAGGAACTGATGGAGCAAGGCATTGATCTGACTGACATCGTGTGATGAAAAACTAGCTGGGGGTCGGCGGAAGTCGTGGTGCAACGAAGTTCCAGGAGAAGACAGTTGCCCATAACCGATAGACGACATGTTCAAGATGGCTTTCGATTCGCTGCCACCGTCGTGGAAGGAGAAAGGAAGAGTGGGAATCTTGAAGCACGACTTGTCGCAGAAGTTCAATTATATCACAATACGGCGCATGAAACTGCCAGTCGAAACAACTCGAAAAGCAGCGAAACCGAGATCCTATCAAATATTCTTTGTGAGTTCGGGGGACAAGAGGGAGAGTATGAGGGAGAGAACGTTTGAAACTCCGCTGGTCGTGCTCTAGGTTGGTCTGGCAGAACGCGTCCAAGACATGCACTTGTTATGGACTTGAATCCTGCCAACTCAAGCCACGGTCTCAAGGAACCCCAGAGACTCCCATTCGAATCTGCCAAAACACGAAGGCTCGTTCTATCTTCGTATTGGGTTATAATCATCCTTGCTCTCCCCTTCTGGTGGAGGCTCACTAGTATCGAACGCATAGCGCTACCTTCGGTTCGTGTAGGGTCTCAGCTTGACAGGAAACTCGTTTTTCCTGTACATATACAGCTTGACGCACCGAGTTTTGAGAATGATGTAGCAGAGAAGCTCAATGGTGTGTTGTCTAAAATGCTTCATACTTCCCCTACAGGGAGAAATCTGGACATTCGGGTGGACACTGGCCAAAGCGCAGGTACGAAGAATATAGTGGGGGGATGGTCATTTAGTTATCATTGTTATAGACGAGGCTTCAAACGCATACACTGTTCTCCTTGGGGATTACACTGCTGTCCACGGCCACAGAAAGTTGGTTGTGAGCCCAGAGGATGCATCAGGTGGGTGGTTCGTTATCTGCACATTCTCAGTGCCTCATGCTCAGTGACGGTGTCCCAGTCCCTCGGTTGGCTAGTATTTTGTCGGGTTTGCTTGCGCCCGAGATCTCCCCGATACAGGCACAACGCATTGTTCAATACAGTGACCGCTATCGGCTT
This sequence comes from Phylloporus scabripes, assembly GCA_038090435.1. Lineage (NCBI taxonomy): Eukaryota > Fungi > Basidiomycota > Agaricomycetes > Boletales > Boletaceae > Phylloporus > Phylloporus scabripes. The sequence goes on along the minus strand of JBBPMS010000046.1, from coordinate 74,275 downwards.
GCTTTCACGTTGCTCAACGAGAACGCCGCATCTGATCGTCTCAGTCACTCTTGGGACATTCAAGCTGCGATTGTAGGAAAGTCTTTTCATTTCATCTGAGTTCCGACATCTGATCTGCCTGCCTGCAGACCATCTGTTTCCAATCCTTTCCCAATTGAATGTGCTCCATAATACTACCGTTGAAAGTCAGGTCCAATACCATGCACCCCTGGCCTTTGAACCCATCCAGCTTCCTGTTATCGATACATGCCTTCACGGTGTCACTCCCGAAGATCTGACCGTGTTCGTTAACTCTGCTGAATGGTCACTGTGTAACTATCCTGCCCTCTGGATGGATCAGTTTGGGAGGTTTGACGCGTGATTCAGCTTCCAGTGTCTCCAACGATCCTGTGCTTCATTTCGTGGTGTTTGTACCATCGCCATCCCGACAACCGCTTTGTATCCTGGATGCATATGGCAAGTATTCATTAAAATTCTGGTGACCAGGTGACTAGAAACAGCCTCAGGATCACCCACAAATCAGAACGCATTTCTTTTGCCTCAGTGGGGTGGTATCTTTATTTTAAATAAGCAGGCGCAAGATGCAAGGATGACGCACTTGACAGCAGCGGACCTGGTGCCTGTTTTTGCTGCGTTTTCTGATCACCTCACTGCCTTGTTGGGTGTGCCCTCACTTCCTCGTGGCGTAGAGTCCGAAGTGGCTTCTCCACTATCTGACTGGCAGCTGGACGCTCTCTTGCGGCACCGAACCTCACAGAATGTCTTAAATAGCCAACAGACGCTGCACAGTATTGTGAAACTCGTTGACCAAATTGAAACTATGCCTGTCGATCAGAAGGTCAGAGGGTCTGTAGACAACGCACTGTCCGCCCTTGAAGAGGTCTGAATTTCATTTGGCTTGCCTCGCACTGGTACACTAACGAGGTAACTTTGTCACAGGCTTACCGAGCTGCTGTGGAAGCTCCTGCGGTTCCGTTGCGATGGTCCAGTGAGGCATTGTCCCTGGCATCCCACGCTTTCTTCAATCCTGGCATGCTGGCAATGTTATACTTCCCTGCAGAGCACAAATACGCTGTTTATACCCCCTTGTTTGCCTCTATTTCGGTACCTCTGATAGTCGCGCTCGGGAGAGATATTTATGCTTGGAAGAGGGAGCATCCGACGGCGAGGAACGAATGACTACTCCATTTAGTCCACCGGTTCCCAGTAGAACTTTCGCCGCTTTGAAATGAAAAAAAAAGTTGTCTCCTGCGGCGCCTGCGTTTGCACTGCAGCGAACGAACGTGTTTTCCATCATCCGGTGAAAATGAATCACAGCCTGCGTCATCACGTGATGACACGATCGACGTTACCACCAAGTATGTCATGTGTTATGTGTAAGAGGCACCCCACCAGTCCTTGACAACAAACACGGCCGTTCCACTAATTCGACACAATGAGCACGAACAAGGTATACGTCGATGGCATTATGCTCTTTGAGCAACCATTTGCGCGCGTGCGTACGATCCTTCCCAGAATGGATGCCTCTCACTGTGATGCACGTTAGGTACCCTATGAGAATTATCGCAAAGTATTTCGTGCATCGCAGAGGAACATCGAGCGTGAATTGGGAAACGTACAGTCGACGTCGAACGAACTTCAAAGACGTACAAAGAGCAATGAAGTGGACCTTGAGGACGCGGCCAAGGCCGTCGATGGGATGATAACGCGAGTGGAGAATCTCAAACGCAAGGTCGGGTCTGCATGTGTTGTCCCTTTCCGATACTGATCCATCCTGTACAGCTTTCAGACCTGCAGGAAAATATTGGCAGGCCGACACTTGATGTCACGCATGAGCGCCTTCACCATCTTGCGTTGGTGGAGGCTCTGCCGACCACGAACTGCCCTGAATTTTCACGTTGGGCGGACACGCGGCTAGACCGATGGCTAGTCGACTGGACACTCCGCACGGGCCGCGAGAAGACCGCAAGGAAACTTGCCCAAGAGAGGAACATTGAAGTACGTTAACCTGTTGGCAGCTCTGCTGCATGCCACGTTGAATGTTCATCTCCACAGACTCTTGTGGATATTGATCTTTTCATGGATATCCACAGGATTGAACGCGCGCTCTTCCAGCACAGTTGTACTGAAGCAATCGCATGGTCCAGTGAGAATAAGACGGCGTTGCGAAAAATTAGGGTCAGTTCCTGAGCTATGACATGCTGTCCCTCACGTAGCAATTTCCGGCGCTTTGCAGAGCACTCTCGAGTTCGAACTCCGGCTTCAGGAATACATTGAATTAACCCGCGCTCGCAAAGACCGGGAAGCGATCGCATATGCGCAAAAGCACCTTATACAGTGGCAAGAGACCCACTTGCACCAAATTACGCAAGCCATGGCCCTCCTGGCGGTTCAACCCTCAACGACTTGTGGGCAGTACAAGGTTCGTGGCCCACCAGAGCAAGACCGCAGGGACTGAGGATATTGTAGCGTCTCTACGACGAATCTCGATGGACAGCTTTGATTCAGGCATTCCGCCTCGCGATTTATTCATTGAACAGCCTGCCGACGGAGCCACTTTTGCACCTAGCGCTCTACGCCGGACTTGCATCCCTGAAGCTACCCGCCTGCTATGATCTCACGCACAACATCGATTGTCCGGTGTGCGACTCTAACATCAGTATTCTCGCGAAAGAGGTACCTTTTAGTCACCATGCCAACTCCACCATTGTTTGCTATTTGACCGGCAAAATAATGGACGAAGACAACATGCCAATGGCATTCCCTAATGGATATGTTTACTCGACAGAGGTAGGGTGAAATTATAAGTGACTGGGGTGGCTCTTACGACACCCTTCCTGTAGGCACTTGAAGACATGGCCGCCAAAAATAACGGCAAAGTCACATGTCCGCGGTCTGGTCATGTCTGCGATTTTTCTGCGTTAAAGAAGGTTTTCATCTCTTGACCTTATCTACAACTACGTTGCGTGCCGCAGCGCCTTAGTGCTCCCGACAATGTCATTCGTCGAACAAGTTGTAGGGTGCTAGCTGACATTTTGGCGGGACACGTGTGGGCGGGTGTTCTCTTCGGAAGCGACAGTCGTCACTACTATGGCTTTTTGGCTTTGTATACATCATGCATGTAACCCGAACACGTAGCCACGTGTCTGGAGAATGGAATCAAGATCGTTCGGATCGGACCGTTCCGTTTTCCCACACGTGGTTGTGAACTGCCACTCGAACTGTGTTGTTTTGCTCCTCGTTTCATGTACAAGCGCAAGCGTCCGTCTGTTTTTGCTAATGGCATTGAAAGGCCCCACGCGAAGTCCAAGCGGACGGCTGCCACTCTTTCTTGGAACGAAATCCCAGAATGGCAAAGAGACAACGAGTACATCGTGAGCGGATACCGCCCGTAAGCGTCTTGTTTACTACGATCTAAACTTGATCAGTTCTGTCTGTTATGACTCACCCTGTGTGATTTCGACTTTAGGGTTCAAAACAAATGGTCTGGATGTATCGCTTCCGTCTTCAGCTGTAAGTCGAGTAGATGTTCCCTTGTACAGGACGCTCACAAGCCCGCCAATTTTCAAATGTGTAGACCTGCATAATGAGACTGGTAAGCCTAGCTAGTGGCCAGTCCTCGTTATGAAACCAGGTCATCTTTTGCGCTACTTGATGTTCACACAGTGAATATCCACAGTCACCTTTGGGGCGCGATTCTCTTCCTCACATTGCTTGCAACCTTTCAGACGAGGCACGTGGCGGTATACCCAACAGCGACATGGGTCGATACCTTTGTTATCGCAATATTTCTCTTATCGGCGACCTTCTGCCTGTCCGCCAGTGCTATATTTCATACATCTACATGTCATTCTCAAGCTGTAAGTATTTTCTATGCAGGAAACAGTTCAATACTCTTAGACCAAACAGGTCTCTGCCAGGTGTCATGCGCTAGACTACATCGGCATTATAGGTTGAATCACTTCAGCCACTATAGCCCAGTGCTGATGTCTCGACCCTTAGTCCTTATTGTTGGGTCGTTTGTGCCATGCATTTCTTATGGGTTTTTCTGCGACATTCTGTCCCAAACTGTCTATTTGCTGGCTATTGTGTTCGCTGGTGCTTGTAAGCATGGTTGAAATCTTGATGGTGATTTAACATGTGTCTCGTCCTGCAGGTGCCACATATGTCGTCCTAAATCCGGACTATGCAAAGCCTACCCATCGCGGTGTGAGGACAGGGGTGTTTATATGCCTCGGATTATGTGCCATTGTGCCTGTTACGCAGTTGATCATGCAGCATGGCACACTGAAGGTGTTCTCCGAAATGGGTTTTGGTTTCCTGCTCAGTTCGGGCACTTTATACATAGTGGGTGCATTAATTTAGTGCGTTTTCCTCGTTCGCCGTGAATTTGCGTTTCCTGATGCGTTTTTTTGATTTCATTCCCGCTCAGCGCCAACCGCATTCCCGAGCGGACTGCACCCGGAAAGTTTGATTATTTTTGCGCATCGCACCAGATTTTCCACGTCTGCGTAGTCCTCGCCGCGCTAACACATTGGTGTTGTGTGTTGACCGCACTCGATCACTGGCACTCTCGATTGGGCGGCGTCTGCAACGCGTGACCAATTCACCGCTTTTCCCACGCCGTTTCGGTGCGCATGTTGGTGTGTCCGGAAAATCTTCATCGGACCATTTGCCAACCCACACCCCAGCGACGGACGGAGAAAGTATACACGTTGGCTGAATATTTCTGACGTTACCCAAATGAAAATTGATAATCATTAGGAACTCGCTTTGTGGAAAACCTGGCCTGGGTCGGAACCGTGCCATCTCATCTTACTTACGGCTCTATGAAGCTGTATCGGGAAACTTATTTTCTTTACTAGCCAGGATAAGCGGGCTTAGTGCTGGGACGATCGATTTTTGACGGGAAGTACTATGACGAATGAATTCAGTCCCTGGGCGCAAAGTCACCGCCGCACGAATACCTCGAGGCAATAAAAGCTTCACATTTAGGTACTTTGGCCGTACTGCGCTTCAGGGTTGGCCCTGCCCAAGTTGGCACTGGATGTTCATGACTCATACAGGAGACGGGGACTGAAGGGGCAGGACGGCACTCCGATACGGGTGTACTGTCCAGTGTACGCTGCTGGACGCCGACATGGTCTTTCTGCACGTGGATTTCATCAGAGTTATTTGGTGGCCTCCCAAAGTCGGAACCGAGGGTTTTGATCGTCAAGGATCTTGACTGGATTTGGATTCATCCAACTGTCTGCAAGCGGTGCGCTGGCAGGCACGTCTTGAATGATGCATGCTAAATGTCACAGGCTCAACGTGCACCCTTACTGGAGCTGGTTAAAAGACTGGATGTCAATCTTGCTCTGTCCCCCGCTGTATTCCTCCCTAATCAAAAACGCCTCCCGCATCCTCCACCATGTATGCAGTCGGCTTACAATCCGCGGCCGATGCTTTCCTCATCTCGAGCCTCCAAGCTCAATTTATATTAGCTCTTTTTATTCTTTTAATACTTATTCTGTTTGGTCATGGTTCGTCAAAGGACGACCTCTCTTCGCAAACCCCTGTATTTTTGCCTGGTTCTCACCTCCTTGCCATTGCCCCATTCTTTCGACGGCGCTTCGACTTCCTCAACGATGGTTTCCGCAAGACGGGAGAAAAGTTGTTCCAGTTTAACATGCTGCGTGTTCGTGCCCGGTGACCTTTCGGACTCTAATGTGGCTCACTAACGTCATCTCCAGGAAACTGTCATTGTCGTCTCTGGGGAATCTGGACGAAAGGCCTTCTTCGCAAACCGGGCTTTTGATCTCACAGAAGGATTCAAGGTTCTGTCTGGCGCGGTATGTATCACCTCGACTTTGTTACGCACATTAGTTGAAAGGTCGCCACTTTCAGATCCCTATGGTCAAGGGTGTCACTTCCGATCTCCAGACCCGCCGGATAGCACTCATCCACAAACGCCTTGGATGCGTTCAGAAGGACGATCACATTAGAAGACGTGAGCGTGCTGGCCTTGATTTGTTTATGTTGCTGATTTCCATACAGTCATTGTACCCATACTCAACGATTGCCAACGGGTCATGGGTGCTTGGGGGACGAGCGGCATGTTTGATCCTTTTGAAAAAATATATGAAGTATGTCTCCGAACGATGGTGTCGATGCAGCAGTTGATGTTTGTTCACGACAGCTCGTTTTTCAAACTACTGTACGGAGTCTTACTAGTCAAGAAATTGCAGATGATCCTGCACGGGTTGCGCGGCTCAAGAAACTCTACGATATACTGGATAGTGGAACTACCCCAACGACCATTCTGCTTCCCTGGCTACCTGCCCCCAGTATGCTTAGAAAGCTACTGGCAACCAAGGAGGTATATGACATTATTTCGTATGCCATCGATCTTCGTTTGAAGAGTGGCAAGCTTCAAGACGACACACTTCAAATGCTTATTGACGCACAGGAGGAGCGGCTAGTGATCGTGGGAGTGAGTTATTATAAGTTGTCTCCTGGCATTCCGTTGACATATCTCTAGTTCATGATGGGTTTACTAGTTGCGGGAGCCAGAGCGACTGGTACCACAGCATCATGGCTCATAACCTTTCTTGGCAACAATTTGGAGTGGAAAGACAAGGCTACGCGCGAAATCGAAGAGCTACTATTGACATACTGCCCAGACACAACAGCGAGCACTTTAGTGTCATCACAACTGGCATCCATTCCGTTGGAGGCCTGGGAGGGAGAAACACCTGTTCTAGATGCCCTCATTCACGAGACCCTTCGAATTGCGCAGCCACACACTGCCATGCGTCGCAACCTTGGACCTGACACAGTGATTGATTCGAAAACCATTCCTTCAGGGGCATACATCGTATATCCATTCTCGGATGTTCATCTCAATCCGGAACTATACCCCGATCCGTGGAAGTTTGACCCGAGTCGCCAGGAGGCGAAGACGCCGTTCGGCTACGTGGGGTGGGGAGGTGGTAAGTGTGCACATCATTACGTCGGCTGGCTGTGAGTTGACAGACGAGACAGGCAAGACCGTCTGCCTAGGCCAACGTCTGGCACGGATGGAGCTCAAGCTTATTACATCGATGATGCTCCTGCGGTTCCGGTATTCGATTGTGGATACGACGGGTGCACGACCTGACCCACGACCTAATTGGAATGATATCCTGTTGTGCCGGCCAGACAAGGATGTATACTATGTCGCCTACGACAGGTCACTATAAAGTTAGCCGGACGCGGACCGTCGCTCCGAAATGTTTGGACGGCACGTTGGCTCAGTCGGCGCACGTCTTCCTCCGGCTCACTTGTCGGTTTATTTTATGTTTAATGATGGAGTTATTTCTAGGACATCGGACTCGGGACCGCTCGTATATAGACTGGATATACCTAATACGCACTTCAGTGCTGCGGACCTTGCTAAGCAAGGTCAAATATTGTCACAAAATCTTTGTCCAGCAAACGTAGTTTTCGCTTTCGCCTTGATGGCATCCAATGTAGTTGGTAGATAGATGGGTCATTTGAAGAAAAACCTGTCCTTTGACTTGACCGGCGTCGACCTTGGACGCGATCCGCTCGCCTCTGAGAGAATCTGAGCTGCTCTGTCCTTTTCCTCTTGTCTCTGTCTCGCGATCCAATCTTCCCTGCTCCTTCTTTCCCTCTCTGCCAGACGTGCGCGCTTCTCCTTCGATGGCTCCCACCTGCTCCGTAATATCCGGCGGACAGCTTCTGGGCTGATCTTGAACTTGTCCGCGAGCACCGCACACGAGAATGTGTCCTTGTCCAGCGCATGCAGGGAACGCAGTCCGTCCATGGCGTCGCGCGACAGCTTCCGCGTGGGGTTCCACCCCTCCGGGAACGCCTCCTTGATCGCGTTGCGATGCCGTCGCCACTCCTCAGGGGTTGGAGCTGCAGCGGATTTACTGGGCGGCGGTGGTGGTGCGTCCTCGCTCAGATCGAGCTCGAGGAGCGACGTGGGCGGAACGTGCCCGGCGAGCTTCCAGTTGCGCGCGCAGAGACGACGGAGCGCCATGATGGTCGCTTTCTGAACGTCGTTTTTTGCTACTCCGCGATGGGCTCGGCATCCCCCGATCGCTGGTTGAGCGCACGCGCAACATGGCGGACGTGTCCGACGACGCTATCACACAAGGTGAGCGCGATTTGGGTGCGTTTGAGTGGGCTGAGTGCGTCGCAGCCTACCTGGACGTGCGCAGCGACAAATCCGATACCAATTGGCTGCTTTTGGACTATGAGGTGGGCCCTCGTATGGTTTGGTTCTCCCTCTGGCTCACACACACCAGTCCGATCGTTCAGACAAACTCGTGGTCACAAAGACAGGCACGCGCGGCCTCTCGGAGCTCCGGGACGCCCTGAGTGACTCCAAGGCTTCTTATGGCTATGCACGCGTCACCTACGCCAACGACAAGGAATCCCAGCGCGAAAAGTTCATTCTCGTCGTGTGGATCGGATCTGGCTGCAAGGTGATGCGAAAAGCCAAGGTTAGCTTTTTTTTACGTGCAATACCGCGTGTGGCTGCCAGACGGGACTTGTTTGTTTTCCCAGTCGCAGAAATCACACACCCGCTTTACCCTGTCATATCCATAAACTCACCTTGTGCGTATAGATCTCCGTCCATACTGGAAATGTCAAGCAGGTGTTGCGGGTTTACTCAATTGAGGTGGCTGCGCGTGAAAGGGATGACTTGAAGGAGGAGCCCATCATATCTAGGCTGCGCAAGGCAAGTGACGCCATGTGCTAGCACTACTTTGGTGACATTCAATGCATAGGCCGGTGGGGCAAATTACGATGGAGTATAACAATACTGTAAAGCTCGCCTGCGTCATCTGCCAGGTTGGCACTGCTTGATCCTGTGTTCATTTCCAAAGAAAACGCCACTTGATTCAATTGGGAACGAGGGCAAGCTTCGTCAAGCTTTCGATGCCCTCTTCTGTCAGCCTCATGCCCATCCAGCCGTCCATGCGTTTAGCTGACAGGGCTTTTTCGTAGAAGGCGATGGACGGCTCATTCCACTGCAAATGCCCAGTGAATTCGTGAGTGTGATTCTGGGGCGTGCACCCACCGTAAGTACGCTCCAATCAACACGTGCGCAATCCTGTCAGGGCTGTCAACCCACAAAAATAACAAGTGAGGAGCGAATTACCTTTTCCTGTGCAATCCTGCCGAGTTCGGCGAACAGGGCTTTGCCAATTCCGCAATTCCTGGCCTCTGGTTTCACAAACAAATCCTCGAGCTGTGATTGTTACCGAGAGACTGGATGAGCGTTTGCAGGGACGTACATACACCCCTGGCTTCCCTGTCCATGTGGAAAAGTTGAAAAAGTAAAGGGCCATGCCCAACGGGGCGCCTGGGTCCTTGGGTGTGCCTCGGAATGCGAGGAGGGCGTGTGCATAGTGCTTTTCAAATATGTTTTCTCTAAACTAATCGGGGTCGGTGGGCTGATCGTGACCGTAGCAGAGGAGGCTCACAAGCTCCCGGGTGGCTTTTGCAGACTCCGGCTCGTTTTCATATATGGCCTGTGCAAGCGTTGAGTGCAGAGTTGGGGTGCGAGGTGGGACATACGAGATCGCGGACGAGCTCAAGTAAGGTGTCCTAGCATCCGGTCAGTAGGGTTTTGGCGATGACACAGTACGCACGATGTCGTCGACGGTGGCGGGGCGAATGTGGAACATGAGAGAGCGATGATCTTATCAATCACAGCGATGGGCTTATTGTGTACACGTGTTTGTGTAAACCTTGTTTGTGGTTTTCCTCATACACCAAAACACACATCATGGATCCAGCAAAATTGGCCAAGCTGCAGGCCCAGGCTGCGGCCAACCGGATTGGTCAGTTCGTCGCTCCCTTCGTGTCCGTCCTCTAACATGACCCAGGTGGAAAGGGTACCATGCGCCGGAAGGTCGTCCGGAAAACCAAACCCTCTGCAGCACAAGACGACAAAAAACTACAGGCTGCGCTCAAAAAACTCAATGTGCAGCCTATCCCCGGCGTAGAGGAAGTAAACATGTTCAGAGAGGATGGCAACGTGCTCCATTTCTCCGCTCCAAAAGGCACGTTTTTGGCGCGTTGGATGAGATCTGCGGTATTGATCCTGGTACAGTGCACGCCGCGGTGTCTGCCAATACATTTGCGATCTATGGTGCCGGACATGTCAAGGAGCTGACAGAGCTCGTCCCCGGGATTCTGAACCAGCTCGGTCCTGATTCGCTCGCGTCGCTGCGTAAGCTCGCAGAGTCATACCAAGCGATCCAACAACAGAGGCCGACCGCGGGTGGTGCTGAAGAGGATGACGACGATGTGCCCGATCTTGTGGATAACTTTGACGTCGATGGCGAGCAGCAGCAGGTGGCGGCGACCGAGGATAAGCTGGATGACGTGAACTGAGCAGGACCGAGTCTTGGATGTCTGACTTATGCTGTTGTCTTACACTGCGCCAATCAGTACCATTGTATTCTTGGATGCTTTACGTCTACTGACTCTGACGTACTCTTCCACCAATTCATCTCGCTCCCCGCGTCCGAGATTCATCGACTGGCTAACCGCTGGCGGGGAACAATCCGATCGCGATCGCTGCCGCGTATGCTATCATTGCTGCGTCCAGTCTCAGTGACCAGCATCGTACGGTTCGAAACGCACGGTAAGCTCGCTCGACAGTCGCTTGGCCCCCTGACGCGCGCGATCTCGCAGACCGTCCTCTCTGTTAGCTTCATCACGGCGTGCGCGGTTCCGAGCTGATGCTGGCAACAGGTGTGCGGCGTATGTGTCATTGACTGGGCGCATGCTCTAGATCTGGAATGCTATCCAGCTGCTCGCCCAGCGCTTGATCAGCCGCGATCCCGAGGCTTTTTTCGCAGACATGGATGGAATTGGGTGTCCAGTGACTGCGCTGGTAAGCCCCCAATCCCTCGGCGTACATCAAAACATTTGACGGACGCCCGAAAAGGGGCGTGATTCATCTCGCGCTAGCGGCGGTCCATAATGCAGTTTGCAAAGTCGCGCAAGCAGCCGCGGTGCCTTCTCGCGTTTCTGATACACGTGGATAGAGCTGGAGCCCGAAGATAGGAAGAACTCGTGGACACGATGGCGTTTCAGTACACTGCTGATGTACTTGCACGCGAAGAAGCCTGGCGATGTTGATAGGCGTACGTGAAACAAGTTGGGTATATGCAATGCTTTTGATTGACTGCTTATCAGTCATGACGTGACATCAGAT
>JBBPMS010000046.1:10759-56130 GCA_038090435.1 Phylloporus scabripes | reverse complement strand
GAATTTGAGCGGGCGGTGAAGAAAGTTGGAGTACGGTAGACGAAAAGCCGTCTTATCTCTCAACCTGAAACACGCCGCTTGCGTTGGTTCAGTGGTCGGTCGCTCCGGCGACTACCGGCGGAGATGTCTTTCTCACATCCGTTCATTCCACTCAGACGCTTTCACCTCCAAAACATAATTGTTTCCGATGCTTATCTTTCACCCATATCCAAGCTTCATTAAATAATCCAATAATCATCACCATACAGAGGGATCATCACCAAAGTAGTTTCCCGCCAGAGCTGATTCAGTGTTCCATGCACCAGGTAATACTCGCTGCAACTTGTACCTTTGTATGATGTCCGACACAGCATTCAGATCGCCCTCTGTTTGATGAAGAAGTCCAATATCAGGGAGCGGCGGTAGATGTTGAAACACATGGCGCGCCACGTCCACCTGCGCTAGATAATCTGCGATAGCCACGCGCGGAGGGTACTTACTCTCCTGTTCCACGACGCGCTCAATGGACCCATATTCCCTAATAAACTTGAGTGCACGATTCGGCCCCACGTTTTTTATCCGTTGCGAAAAGTCTGTGCCGAGTAAGAGTGCAAAGTCGATGTAGCTTGCGCGGTCGAGTTCCAGGGTGGCACGAACGGCCTCGCCATGAACGACGACGAGGGGCGATTCCCGTGCAGTGATGCCGCGCAACATTGGTGCTTCGTAAACAAGAACGTCTGTGTCCTCGCTCACCACGAATTCCGCGTGGCCGTGGGTGACTAGAGCGCATGCGAGTGCTTCAGCCTCGAATGGCCCGGAAGACTCAATGCAAGGGACACCCATGGCACGCAGGAGTTCCTTGCATTCCTCGTATGTCTGTGTCGTGGGAGGGCTGCTCCGACGTTGGTACGACTGAGAGACGACGGTGCTTCGCTCGGCAAGTCTCAACAACGCAGACTCGGTTTCGATTGGGGGCACATCATGCGAGTGCGCAGAGAAAGAGTTCCAGATGCGGCCCTCATCGAGCGTCATCTGGAGCTGTTGCTTGGACATGGCGTATTCGATCCGAGCATCAAAGATGTCAGGGCTGTCTGCTGGTGCGGAGTGGGCGTGTTCTTGCTGTGTGATCTCGGGTCCTTCCAAGGATGAAGGGATGGATGTTAGCTGAGCGAGGCATTGGCTGTATTCGCAGTATAATGTAGAGAGTTCTGACCGAAATGACTCGATGGAATCGGGGGGCGGGTAAGAATTCGAGGAAGTGGGCTGTACCGCAGCGTTCCAATGGACAAATGGAAGCGTTGAAGGAATGTCACCACGAAGACCATCAAATGGGTCACAAGAGCCGAATTCGTCGTCTGTGATGGCATTAGTAGGATCACCTGGGTGTACTGATTGCGGCAGGTAATGAGGTTCGGATCTAGATGTCGAGGGAGAGACGACCACAGAATCCAGGGCACCGTGCAAGTCCTGTAACCCTATGCCAAGATGTGGTAAGAAATGAAGAGGTAGTGATGGCGGCGAATTATGGTCAGTTTTGGATGTGCCGCAGAGTGGTGGAGGGTGCGGTGGAAGAGTTGTGGGAACAAGAAGCGTGGACCCTGACACATGTGGTCCCAGCGATCCGTGAGTTGATCTGATACTGCTAAGGACATCATTGATGTGCAGGCGATCGGTGGTGTTTAAAGAACGGTAATAGGGAAGAAGGCGCATCAGCTTTTGAAGTCTATGAAGTCTATTTCTTTCGATGAACCCGCGCAGAGCGTCTATTCTTCGCGATTCTTTACGTCGCTCTGCCTGTGGATAATTGAAATAGGTGAGATTTGCGGGCGGAAGAATGGAAGGCACCAACCTCACGGGCTTTGGCTGCGGTGCGTTCCTTGCCATCAAAAACGCAAACAGCACGTACGTCAGAGTCCTTTAGTTCTGTGAGTATACGATGCCAACCGATGATATGCCTGTAGGGGTGGGGCATGGGCGCAAAATGAAGGCGCTGTGTGACCAGAGTGCCGTCACTAACAGAAGACTAAGTGGGGGTGGAGGAGAGCCGAAGAGAGGATGCACACATGACGACAGACTTTCCACGCAGAGATCTGAGGCGGTCTGGGAGCCTCGTGAAGACATGTGGGCTTTGAATGGGGTTTGGCGCGACCGAGAACGACGTGGACGGTGCTCACCAGGTTTTTTGGAGGAACGGCGTGATGCCCAGCACGCCCATGTTAGAGTAGACACTTTTCCAACTCCGCCGCGTAGACACGCCCATCATGTCGGTCATGCTCACAAAATTTGAGTCCAAGAGCAATCGCGTCAAAGGTACGTGTCTTGTCCCCAACCAGCCCTGCTTTTTCCAACTGCCCCGCTCAGGACTCGCATTTCATCCCACTCAACCCCTCCTCGCCGCCGCTCTCCACAACGGCAGCGTACAGCTATGGAACTATCGCATGGGTGTCCTCGTAGACAGGTTCGAAGAGCATGAAGGTATTCCCTCTCTCTAACCCCTCGCGCCCCCGTTAATGTTGCTTGAAAAAGGCCCCGTCAGAGGCGTGGCTATCCATCCCAGCAGAGCCCTCTTGGTCACCGGCGGTGATGATTACAAGATCAAAGTCTGGGGTTGGTGCCATTTACCGTTTGATACTCGCTTTTGATGTTCCTCAGACCTGCGTCCTCAAAACCGCCGCTGCCTCTTCACTTTGCACGGTCACCTGGACTACGTTCGCACCGTTCAATTTCACCATGAAATGCCCTGGATCGTGAGTGCTCGATGACCTCTCCGCTCAACTCTGTATCCATGTCCTTCCTCAGCTCTCGGCATCCGACGACCAGACCATACGCATATGGAACAGCACCTCCCGCAATTGCATCGCCATCCTTACTGGTCACTCACATTATGTCATGTCTGCCCAATTCCATCCAAAGGACGATATCATCGTGTCCACGTCCATGGACCAGACCGTACGCGTCTGGGACATATCCGGTCTGCGAAAGAGCACTCCCAGCACCGGCCCCAACAACTTCGAGACTTTCGACACCTTTTCTACTGTAAAATACGTCCTCGAGGGCCATGACCGAGGTGTCAATTTCGGCGCCTTCCATCCTACCCTCCCCTTGATCGTTTCCGCCGCCGATGATCGTACAATCAAGATTTGGAGGATGAGCGAAACAAAGGCCTGGGAGGTCGACGCTTGCAGAGGGCACTTCAACAACGTTTCCAATGCCCTCTTCCACCCAAAACACGAACTCATCGTCTCCTGCGGTGAAGACAAGACAGTGCGTGTATGGGATCTGGCAAAGCGCTCTGCGATCCAGACCTTTAGGAGAGAACACGACCGATTCTGGGTACTCGCCGCACATCCAAACCTCAATTTGTTTGCTGCTGGTATGATGATCCCCCACTTCTGGATGCGCTCATACTGATAATCTCCAATATAGGTCATGACAGTGGACTGATCGTCTTCAAGCTCGAGCGTGAGCGGCCCGCTTTCTCGGTCTATGGCGATTCGTTGTACTACATTCGGGATAAATACGTTCGTGCATACGACTTCAATACCGGCTCGGATATCGGCCTTCTTAGCGTCCGCAAATTCGGCAGCCCTTACGTCCCCCCTCGAACGCTGAGCTATAATCCTGCGGAACGAGCAGTCATCACGACGATCTCTTCCGACAATGGCTTGTTTGAGTTATCTGCTCTACCTACGCAAACCAATGGAGAGGTCAAGGATTCGTCTGCAGACGGTAAGCGTGGCTCGGCTCATAGTGCGATCTTCGTGGCTAGGAACAGGTTCGCTGCCTTGAATAAGACCAATCAGGTAACAAGAAGCTCTGAGAGTCCATCTTGCAAGTACTCAGTATTTTTACTAGCTCATCGAGGTCCGTGATCTGTCGAACTCTGTGGTGAAAGGAATCAAGGCACCAATCCAAACCAACGAGATTTTCTATGGCGGGACCGCATGCCTCATCCTAAGCTCTACGTCATCGGTCGTTCTCTACGACATCCAACAGCAAAAGACCATCGCTGAGCTGAATAGTCCACCTGTCAAGTACGTCGCGTGGAGCGCGGATGGGCAACTTGTGGCTCTGATGAGCAAACACAGTGAGTGTCGAGCTTTTGTCCTTCTGTTTGTCATGACTTGGTCCTCTAGCTATTACCATTGCCAATAAAAACTTTTCCCAAAGTAGTTTGGTTCATGAAACCATTCGAATCAAATCTGGAGCATGGGATGACGCAGGCGTCTTCATCTATTCTACTCTCAACCACATGAAATATTGCCTTCCCCAAGGGTATGTCTGGCGTCGCCGTCTCCAGTCACAAACCTCTGTGCTAACCTTGCGCCTGGCTCGTGAAGCGACAATGGTGTAATCTGCACACTCGATAATCCTGTCTATCTTACACGCATCAAGGGGAAGACGGCATACTGCCTGGACCGTTCCGCGCGCCCCCGAACGATTACATTCGACCCGACCGAGTACCGTTTCAAGCTCGCCTTGCTCCGGAACAACTATGAAGAGATGTTGCACATCATACGGACATCAACACTCATTGGTCAGAGTATTATTGCATTCCTCCAGCAAAAAGGGTTCCCAGAGGTATGTGTGACCAAGTCTCATCTCGAGCTGCCATTTGACACGATTTTAGATTGCACTGCACTTCGTCCAGGACAAGAACACACGGTTTGACCTCGCTATCGAATGTGGAAATCTTGATGTAGCGTTGGAGACTGCAAGAGCAATCGACCGCCCAGAGTGTTGGGAACGTCTAGCGCAGCAAGCGCTCAAGCAAGGGAATCACAAAGTAGCTGACTTTTTCACACGTCTCGTAATCAAGTTGATCCAACATTCTACAGATTGTCGAGAAAGCTTACCAACAGACCAAGAACTTTGACCGGTTGTCATTCTTGTATCTCGCTACTGGCAGCATGGATAAGCTGTCAAAGATGCAAAAGATTGCGAGCGCGAGGGGGGATCCAATGTCACGGTTTCATAACGCCTTGTATGCAGGTGACGTGCGGGGAAGGATTGCCGTCCTACGGGATGTTGGCCTTCGTATGTGGTTATCCTGATTGTCATATGATGGTTTATATTTATTGACCTGGATTGTAGACCCGCTTGCTTACTTGACTGCAAAAACAAATGGCTTGGACCAAGAGGCAGCCGAAATACTTGAAGCAGCCGGTTTGAGTGAAGCGGATGTTGACGACGTGCCTTTATTCCCCCGATCGACACTCCAGCCACCACCCGTTGTCACTTCCACCGCGAACATCAACTGGCCAGTGATTGCGGTCGGGGAGAGCTTTTGGGACCGTGCTCTCGCAAACGGCAACCTGGACGAAGACGGTGGAGTTCCTTATGTTAATGGACTGGACGCTTCCGGGGCCGCCGCTTCCTCGGCGCTCGATGATTGGGCAAAGGAAGAGGAGGTGCCTGAAGTTGACGCTGAGGAAGCCGGATGGGATCTTGATGCCGAGGATGCCAACGGCGAAACACACACGGAAGAGGAATTTGAGGATGCCACTGGAGAGGACGAGGAGGAAGCAGCAGGTGCAACTGCTGGTGTGAGCGAGAACGAACTCTGGGTGCGCAACTCGCCGTCTGCGGCGGACCACGTCGCCGCGGGGTCTTTCGACACTGCGATGCAGGTAAGCCGCCCCGAACAAGAGAATGTTGGGCTGTACTGACTGGATGTGCAGTTGCTGAACCGACAGTTTGGGGTTGTAAACTTTGCGCCATTGAAGCCATTGTTCCTCACTGTCTACCGGTCGTCACACGCCTACGTCTCTCCCCTAGCATCTGTACCACCCCTTCAGGTCCATGTCAGACGTAATCCGTCAGAAACATCTCCCGGGAAGGTGTTACCTGTTGTTGTGCGTTCCCTGCCGTCAGTGCGAGCCGAGCTGTCGGAGGGTTTCCGATTCGTCTCAGGCAACAAGCTCCCTGAAGCGCAAGCCGTGTTCCAATCGGTGCTGCGGACGTTACTCTTGGTGGTTGTATCTTCGGATGAGGAAGCCAAGGATGTTCGTCCTTCCATTTCTCTGCACTCTTTATGACGCTGACTAGGTGGAAATATAGTGGCGTGATACTGTCGTTTCCGCGCGTGAATATCTTGTTGGGGTTTCGATCGAATTGGAGCGACGGCGCGTTGCCCAGGACGAACCGGACAATGTCCGTCGACAATTGGAGTTGGCTGCATACTTTACGCACTGCCAACTGCAACCGCCACACATGCAGATAGCGTTACGAAGTGCGATTGGAGCGTTTGCAAAGGCGAACAATCACGCTACTGCAGCCAAGTTTGCGAGACGTCTACTAGAACTGAACCCGGACCCCAAAATTGTTGCGCAGGTGCGTTTTGTCGCGAGTGGGGTCGGATCCTGTTCATATACAAGTCCCGACAGGCACGCCAACGCATTGCGGCGGGGGACCGGAACCCCCGAAATGCGGTGGAGATTTCCTATGACGACTTTACTGAATTTGATATCTGTGCAGCCACGTATACGCCGATTTACAAGGGGTCTCCATCGGTGCACTGCCCATATACGGATGCGTCGTTCTTACCCGAGTTCAAGGGGAAACTGGATCCACTTACGGAGCTGACGGAGATTGGGGTGACTGGGAGCGGTCTGCCTGCACCACGGTGAGGTGGAATTAGATTGATTTTGTGTGCAGGGTACATTTTGTGTCGAATGATGATTTCGAGGCATGACCAGTCACGTGATTGGAAAAGTGGACGTGACAGATGGATGAAATTCACGCTTTTTGCTTTTGCTCTATCATGACGGACGAAACAGATAAGACGGCTGACAACATCGGCTCGGTCGACGCGCCAATGGCGACCCCGCAACAGGGATCTAGCGAGGAGAGGTCGCTGGAGGACATCCTGGCGACGACATCGCGAGATATCATCGATGGGTTTGCGACGTCGATCAACCAAAACGCAGCGAGAGAGGCGGAAAAGACCGAAGAATTCAGACAAGGTAGAGGGCGCATATATGCTGGTGCATGTTGACTGCAGCCATGCAGAGCTGAAAAGACGGTTGTTTCACACGATCATTGATACGTATGTGTGGTCGACGGCACGGTTTGCGCGGGAGACGGAGAGGGCGGAGGGGAAGCTGGTGAGGGAGGTGCAAGACTTGTTGTCGGCGGAAAGGGACCAAGGCAGGTCGTCTTCCATGACTGGTCCAGTGTCTTTCCGTCGCTGCGATTGGCTCTGACTTGTCGTCTAGATCGACTCCGGGCGCGACTGTGTGAGCTAATGGCAGCGGTTAGTCGGGCATTGGCGATGTTTGGGTAGAATACGCGTCTGTAAATGGAAATCTCTACACTCTTCATCCGACGATAATGGCCCTCGCAAAGGGCCCCCACTGTTCCTTTGTCCTCCTCGCAGAGTTCGACATCGACAGCGGCGCTCAGCTCACCTACCAGTTTCCGCAGCCCCTCGGCACAGACGAAGGGTCAGTCGAAATGCTCCCCGCCCTCCACCACTGATCACCACCCGACAGTCTCCTCGCCAACCTAATGCTGCCAGATGGCGCAGATAGACATCTCGAAGACTGGACCATATTCTTTCTCAACCAGACCCCATTCAACACCATCGCCCCCGTCCTCGCGCTCGAGACACCCGAATCCACAGATGACCCCTCGAGCGACCGACCAGACCTCATCTACGTGCTCAACCTCGTTCGCACAAAGCACGACAAGACTGCCCGGAGGTGCGTCCGTCTCATCCATCTCCCGCGACCTACCTTCTCACCCGGCTTGCCCCGCATTCGCAGAGGTGCCGTTGTCAAAGCGATGGCCATTTGCACCCGCCATCCGTTCATTCAGATATTCAAGGCCAGTCTCCCAGACGCTCTCTGCCTGTCTCTCCTCACA
This sequence comes from Phylloporus scabripes, assembly GCA_038090435.1. Lineage (NCBI taxonomy): Eukaryota > Fungi > Basidiomycota > Agaricomycetes > Boletales > Boletaceae > Phylloporus > Phylloporus scabripes. The sequence goes on along the minus strand of JBBPMS010000046.1, from coordinate 48,285 downwards.
CTCCCAACAGCCCGTCCTCCTCCTCGCCCTAGATGACTACTTTGTAAATCCGTCACAAGACTGCCTCGCCCGCTTGTTCGACGCCATCAACTCCATGGACGTCACAGGTGCACCCGAGCTGTCTCGATCCGAAAAACTCGTCATGCGTGCATCCGAGCGCAAAGACGTCTTTAGCGAAAAGTTTGCCTCTTCAAAGTCCTCCGAACACCCACCCTCTTTCAACCGACCACAGCACAAGACCACCGCGTCCACGGGATCGCATTCCAGCGAGGATGGCATGCTTCTCCGCCGCCATACCCCCGCCGAGGGCACGCGCGAACGCTCCACGACGGAGAGCAGTGTCGCAAGTTCCCATATCCACCAACCCAATCCGTCATCCCCGTCCGACTCGTCTTTTTCCCTCGGTGGGAGTGCCGTTTGGGTCGGTGATGAAAGTGTCATCGTGGACAACCAGGTCGGCGTCGCCATCGGAGGTGGTCCAGGGAGCGTCGCCTCTGGTACCCAGGCCAGTCGTGGCCGCAGGTCCACCGATGCGTCCTCTTCCTCTTCCCATGGTTTCCCACGTGAGCAAAACGCCTACAGCGGTGCGATACCAACGACTTCGGATCCACATTTGCGTTCTGGACTATCCAAAGATACCCATTTTTTTCAAACGACTATAGCATACAAAGGACACCAATTACCCATCAAGATTCCCCTCGCCACCTTTCCCGAGGAAGTCGGTGATGTTAGTCCACGGTGCTCTACGTCGCGCGACTTGGACTGACGTGACCCAGTATTCTCTAATTCAACTAATACAGACATTCTCTTCGCCGATTGTGACCGTCACTGGACCACAGCATCCTCATTTACATACGAACGGAAATCTCACTCATCCCATAATAATTCTCTTTAATGCACTCGTGACCGGAAAACGTATTCTCTTTTTGGGCCATAGTATACCTGCAGGTCAAGTGGCCAACTATGTGCTCTCAGCATGTGCATTGGGCTCAGGATGCGGAGCAGTCCTGAGGGGTTTCACCGAACGCGCATTTCCATATGCTGGCTTGGCCGGTGGTGAGGACTGGGTTACAACGTAAGTCAAAAGTCATTCAGAGGGATCTGGTACTGAGGACACCAAAGCCCAGCATACATTGCGGGCGTGACAAATCCAATTTTCGAAACGTCGGGGTCGTGGGACCTGTTGATGGACGTTGGGACCGGTCGAGTCGTGGTCTCCAAGGACATTCACGCTTCTTTCCCTGTAGTGGCCATGCCTCCCGCTATCATCCCGCTCGTTCCTCGTTCGGGCGTCATTCGCGCCGAAAGTTCGGTAGCGAGTGAAGAAGAAATCGCACGGATAGCAACACGGGACGGGTCGCAATCCAACCAGAAATCTGACTTTTCGGCACGCTCTGACAGCTTGGATAATATGTTTATCGAAGATGTGCGTGTTTTTTTTTTACACGTACAATTAAATGATTGATTTCGCATTTCAGCTCATTTCTGCCATCACGTCACATTTTGGCGAGACGTCAGTGAGGTTGCGGTTCACCGAGTATGTAGCCCGATTTGTGCGTCTCGCATCAAGGTATGAGGAAGTAGCAACTGGTTCGACCGCCTTGGGATTCCAGAGTGCGCCATTTGTAGAAGGTTCACTGGGCAAAGGGTTTGTGTTCTTAGATGAGATTGTCGCAACTAGGGAATTGGCCGCAAACGCCAGTCGCATCGAAGGGTGGCGACGGACAAAGGTCTATCAATACTGCGTGAATGTACGTCACATGCAGTTGGTGGTTGACGGATGTCTGACAGAGCGACAGGACATTCAAAAGTATCTCACGACGTTCGCCATCCGGGGCTTTGATCTTTTACATCAACTTACCCGCCTTCGTATCACGAAAAATCTCTCTGATTCCGAAGTTGAGCTGATTGTGCGCACACTTGCGGATAATGTACGAACCTACGAGCAAGTCGTCGAGGTATTTTCTTTTGCACTCACCGCATAATGCCTACGGACGCTCATTTGGTTTACAGCTGTTGGCGCACACTCCCTCTCATGTCGGAGGACTACAGCCCCTCAGCTTTTGCTTGTTCCACCAACTCGAGTCGGTCCGCGAAGCGACGGTGGACATTTTCAACGAGTTGCGCGCACACCCTGCAAGTGTATTCCGTGCCTCCACACGCAAAAACGGCTCAATGTTTTTTTTTGACAGATTGGTGTGATATTTCTCCAGGCACTCAATCACTTTCAACGCTACGCATACGTGCGACAAGCCCACGCGCGGCAGTCGCGTCCGAAAGACAGCATGAGTCCGCACCACCTCCTTCCGCCACTGATGCCTGCCTCGCGCACGCCGTCGAACCGGAGTGAAGTCAGCCTTGGCATAGGCATCTAGGATCGTGTTCTGGACAGTTGATGGTTTACCACATAGCTTACTTTCGACCTTCTTGCGTATATACTTTTTTTTTTTTTCGCTTTTGCCATTTTGCAAATGGTCTGCTCTAATGTCACTTTGCACGGACTAGTCTCCTTCACCACTTTCGCTGATTGGTAGGTCATCGTTCGCGACATTCATGACTGGCCTGCACGCGTTTTGACGTGCCTTGTCGCGCCGTTCTAGATGACAGAATCCTGTCATTGGCGAGCATCAGCACCAGAACTGAGATTGTCCATGCACCGGTCACCGCACTCGCAATCACTGGCACAAGTCCAAAGTAGCGACACACGACTTTCCTATATTCAGGAAAGACCTGCTTTGCTACTTCTGAATGCGCCGCTGGGATGAACCTGCAGACCCAAAGAGGCAGGTCGCACACTCAGACGACGGGTTTCAAGTCAGCCCCTGCAATGTTGAAGGCAAGCATTGCCTATCCCTCTTGAGGCGCATGAGTGGGCGAGCATCTCACGGTAGCACGAGCAGACCGGAGAGGGAAGAACTGGATCTGATGCTCTTGACTGGCATGCGACGAGGATGTGGAGTGGTGCCGCTCGTGTCTCACTCCATCAAGGTACCCGATGTCAATGCGGTCAACTTTCGTGATGGCTATCGCTCTCGGAATGCCGCGATGAGTCATGCGGTTTTTCCTGGAGCTCTGCCTGTGCTCGCTGCTGTGATGCGAGCTAACCGAACGGATACGCGGGAACACTGCCTTCAGTAAAGCGATACATAGTCCCTTCAGAATGGGGTTCGCGCCATTCAACCGCGTCCCTCGCGATGCTGACTCTTTGGGATGTCCTCAGAGTGCCATCGACAAGAACGTCTCTCAATGCGACAAATTTCATAGCGTTCATCCTTCCTCTCCTCGTTTGCTATCTTGCACTGGCAACATTGACTATCATGCCGCAGACGCGCACAATGCGGGTGGCATTATGGCCGATCTTTGTTTTGCTGGCGCTCCGTGCAACAGCTTCCGTGGACATGTCATATGGCAAGCCCGAACTCAAAATTATGAACGGTTACATCGCTGTGGGTACTTTCAATTGCGGCAAACATTTTTTTTTAGTCTAGTGACTGACCAAGTATCTGTTTCCAGTGCGGCGTGTTTGGCCTCGTTGCTCGTACTCTCGAGTGGGCGCTGGAAAGAGAGCCTCTGATACGACATATCCGACCCGGAAATCGTCCCCCATCAGTCTTCTTCGATGCCCTCGACCTTGCCATAAACCTTCGTGGATATGGCTGGAATTGGTCGCGTAGATATTCTTTTCCACACGATTCACGTCCAAAGAATCGTATCGCATTCGCTCTCTACGCATTCGTTTCTGCGGTCGCACATGTGTTCTTACTGGGTGTTTGCCAGCGAGCCATCTTGTCTTTCCGTCCTCCAGGGCACACCACCATAGAGTTCACTTACTATGACGAAACGCTTCCTTTCTCCATACGACACTTGCGAGCGGGCATTATTGGGTTCATTCAATACATCATGGCCTACAGTGTCTTGCAGGTGGCCTACGATCTCTGCACCACAACCGGCGTTCTTCTCTTCGGACAAGAGCCCGCCCAATGGCCTCCCGTATTCGATGCCCCATGGCGCGCAACATCGATCGGCGAATTTTGGGGTCGCAGGTGGCACCAGTGGTACCGCACCACGTTCCTCTTTCTAGCATCTCCCTTTCAGCGTGTCCTTGGTCGCGCAGGTAGTGTCGTCGGCGGATTTCTAGCGTCGGCGTTCATGCATGTTGCCATGGTGAGCGGCGCTGGGGTTCAAGAGGAGGCTTGGACTGCGTTCTTTGGGTTCGTGGCGTTGATCCCTGGGGTGCTCGCTGAGCGTGTGTTTTACAAGTGGACGGGCAAGCGGGTGAGTGGGGTCGCGGGATGGATCTGGACGGCGGTGTGGCTTTATCTGCCTGGGGCCTTGGTCTTTGATGCGTTTGCAAAAACGGGCGGGATCGGTGACACGACACCGATTGACGGCGTGTGGCCGGTGCGGATGTTGGTGGAACGTTTGGTAAAAGGTCTCGACGCCTGTTTGCATGGCGTTTAATCAGCTCTACCGGCTTTTTTTTAGCAATCTGGGGCATTTCATCAGGTTGACTGTAGTAATGATCTGTATGTTTTAACCTCCAATTTGGCGTGAGTATGGGGAGTCTTGCCAAAGACATCACCAGGGTCTCACCCAACTACCAGAGGCCTCTTCTTTGGTTTCCGATTGTTGAGGATCTAGAGACAATGGTTCCGTCCGTAAAAGAGTTTATCTGGGTCTTGTCTCTTCCATACTGGACTACCAAAGCATGGCACACGTTTTGGCCGTAGACACGATATGGGGGTGTTCAGTTTCACCATTGGGGCTGTCGAGGTTTCTTTTGTCGTGGACCTAGACCCATGTTGGCACAGGGAAAGGCGGGCATGACTACATGAAAAAGGCAGATAAACTCGTGGTGGTTGAGAGTAAACCTCTGCATGAATCTGTGATCCGTTGTGACCCAGCAGGTCGACGCAACCTCGCGCATCCACGACGGCCCACCTCCACGGGGCGACAACAGCGGTAGCCAAGTCAACCATAATTATAACCCATTCATGAAAGCAGTGAGCACCGCCTTCATAAAGTTAAAACCAAGCAATTTAGGATTGGGTCAACGCAAACCACTCAACTTGCACCCTTCGCGATGCTGTCCCTGTGGAACGCTCTCGGGGTTCCGTCGACAAAAATTCCTATCGATGGAACAACTTTTGTATCATTCATCCTTCCTCCGTTGGTTTGCTATCTTGCACTGGGAGTATTGGCCATCACGCCTCAGACACGCGCAGCGCGAGTGGCATTATGGCCGATCTTCGTCTTGCTGACATTGCGTGCAGCATCCGTGGACATGTCACTTGGCAACCCTGACCTGGGAATCATCAACGGTGTGCTCGCTGTGGGTGCCTTGAATGCGAACCTTTCCTTTCTCGAAGCTGATGTCTATTTCCATCCCAAGTGTGCCATGTTCAATCTCACCGTTCGTGCCCTCGAGTGGACATTGGCAAAAGAGCCTCTGGTGCGATACCTCCGACCTGGAAATGGTCCCCCATCAGTCATCTTCGATACCGTTGACCTTGCCATAAACCTTCGTGGATATGGCTGGAATTGGTCACATGGATTTTCTTTTCCACAAGACACGCACCCAAAGAATCGCCTCGCATTCGCTCTGCATGCATTCCTTTCTACGGCCGTCAATTTTTTCGTGTGTGGTGTCTGCCAACAAACGATTTTGTCGCTCTGTGGCTCTGATCGTAACACTGTAGGACTTGGCCTCCGTGACGAAACACTTCCATTCTTTGCACGATACTTTCGAGCGATCATTATCGGATGCCTTCAATATGTTGTGAGTTACAGTTCCTTGCAAGCGCCCTACTATCTTTGCGCCACAATTGGTGTCCTCTTCTTTGAACAAGATCCCGCTCAGTGGCCTCCCTCGTTCGATGCCCCGTGGCGTGCTACATCGGTTGGCGAATTTTGGGGTCGCAGGTGGCACCAGTGGTTCCGCCACATATTTGTCTTCCTAGGTGGCTATCCATTCCAATCCGTTCTAGGTCGTACAGGCATTGTTTTCGGCGGATTCCTGGCATCGGGGGTCATGCATAGTCTCTTGGTGATTGGAACTGGGGGCACAGAGCATGCTTGGCAGGCTTTCCTGGCGTTTGCGATGATGATCCCTGTGATCTATGTTGAGCGTGCATCTTATCAGTTGACAGGCATGAGGATGAGTGGGGTGACGGGATGGATCTGGACAATGGCGTGGATTTTTACAGCAGGTGCCATGGTCTTTGACGCAATTGCGAAAACGGGAGGCATCGGTAACTCGACCCTTATTGACGGTGTGCCGCCAGTGCGGATGTTGGTGGAGCGTTTGGTGAAAGGTTTCAACGCCTATTTATATGCTATTTAGCAAGCTGCGCTGGTCGTTTTCACGGTCCCGAGGCTAGCTGTAGCAAGTTATCAACAAAGACACTAGACTTCTAGAGGACATTGAGGAGGCCATTGCTCTTGAGCAGGAAACACGCCAATGCGCTTCGTCCACTAGGGCATCCAGGTCGGTCTGTGTCTTTGATCTCTTTTCTCGGTGTGAAGAGCTCCGGGAACTAACTCGGCGACCTCATCGAGCCCATCTACCTCGGATGAGAGGCAATGTTGTTGATGCTTTTCCTACTAGGCCATCAAGTCCGATCGAAACCTTTGGATGGCCTTGACTGTGATCTCGTCAAGCGATTCTCACAGCTGGGGAGGGCTATGTGTATAAAGGGGGGTATGACCTACAGCAGAATCGCCATACTCACATTCCGCTGCTACATACCCAGTGGCCAGGTAGCGCGGTGAATATTGCTCAAGAAGTACCAGGGCGTGATGAGGTACCCATCCGGCCGAGCGCGTCGCCAACGCTGCTGGACTCAACTATCATATGCATCAGTGCTACGTCATTCTGATCCCATTGCGCTATTGCTTGTTACATTGGCCGAGATGAACTCGGCCGTAGGACGGTACCGACCTATCTTCGAGTCACTGAAATACACGTGTTCAGCACCAATTCACTGTTGTTACTTACTACCACTAAACCCGCCACGTGGACTGGAGTTAATTCTGATCCACTGACACAATCCCAGTGCTTTTGCACGGATGTCTGCAAGACAGTAGCAAAAAAAGCACTCGGCATTCCCCAAACCGCATTTTAATCGACTCACTGTCAACAATTGTCAGCTACATGGGGAATTGTTGATTTTGCCACTCACCAGGTTCAGGTAGATCTCAGGCCGAATTTTGGCAACCATTTACTTCAGAGACCAGGTTGAGCAGGAGGGGGTTCAGTTCGAGGACCGGACACCCTTGACTTGGCCTGCTCCCGCAAGTGAAGACTAGCGATCAATTTGTAGTCAGTGACCGGAAACACGGCTAGGATTGTTACAATCAAAACATGGGCACGACACCCAACGTTGGAGCTTCCGGCCACTTGTTGTCCACAAGACGATCGGTCATGTATATCCGCCGACAAACACATGGACATGAGGATACAAGGACCGTGAAAATGGACGTTTGGCTGTGACGTGTTACAGGGGTTGCTTGATCGCCGTTGCCAACTGGACAGAAACAGGAAAAACATCAAGGTACGCAGATGCGATGATCTGATAAATCCCACATGACGGTCTGTTTTGAGGACACGGCGGCGTTTGCGTATCCTATGATGCATGATGGCTCTATTAATTCACTTGGTAACGTTCGCTCACGTTTCTGCAGCCATCTTCCTTTACTTCCTGTGGCACACAGGTACTGGCTAGTGAGTGTACTCCTATCGACCTGCTCAGGTTATTTTTTTTGCCAGCCTTGTTTATATTAGCCTCAGCTTGCCGTTGACGGCCTAGCTACCCTTTTGTTCGTCTATAATTACTCTATGATGCATTTCCCTCCTGCGTTCTGCGTACTTTCGGTCTTGATTGTTGTCTCCCGCGACCACACTTGCCCGGAGGAACCTTCAGCCTAATAACGTTCCCGAAGGATGGCCTACTACCTTGTTCCAAGAACGGTACGTTTCTCGCACACCGGCTTCTGATCAGTGCTGATTGCACGTACCAGGCATCCAGGCACACAACAAAATGAGTGAGCTCCATTTGACTAGTAGATTCATAGTTCGAATGTAACAGTTAACGGTTACTTTGGGAATAGATATCCAAATCAAGAAAAGAGTGACCCGCACAGCCTTCCTGGGTCCCCTTCCTTCACGACTAGGAGGGGACTTGTTAGCAAGATAAAAGCTTGTTTGACTTGCGGGTGAGGCACAAAATGTATTTTAGGATCTATAGTGACGCTCCTCAAGTCCTTCCGCGACTCATAGTATCTGCACCGCTTCCTTTCTACTCCCACTGATCGCCAGTACTAACTTGCAGGATGATGAAAGTCTCCATTCCGCTAATTCCAGGCTGAGTGCTGGCAGTGTTTGTGCCGTTCCCGTTCCCTTTCCTACACCCGCTAACCGCTAGCCTTAATTTTTGGGAGCAGGCCGAGTCGAGGGTATCCGCCACTAGTGAGATTAGTGGTGTTCGTGCTGTTTCCTTTCTCATTCTTACTATGAACTTCGGGAATCCCGCGAAGGAGCTACTAGCCTGTTGACCAGACCGTCTATGAGGAGCCGTGAGGTACAAGGGAGGAGCCTCATATCATCATAGATGGTCTGATCACTAGACTGTGAAAAAAATTGCGAGTCCGGGTTTGCAGCGTTTAGATGTGCATCCAAGGGATCGTATTTCCTTCGATACCATCGGTACTGGAGATTATATTTCGCTAGGATAACGCACGAAGAGATTTACTATGTAGTGACGAACAAGTATAGATCTGTTAGCTTTCATGTAAAGTCTATTCAAAGTATAATACTAGTAGTTGTAGACATATCACGCATTTAATCACCTTACCATGGCTGAATAAGGCTCAGTCCACGCTTCAAGTAGACCAAATGTCCGCAGGCCAGCTATTAAGACCGAGGTATAGAAGCGCTCCATAATACCAGCCTGGAGGGATGAGTAAACAAAGCACCTCTGTTCAAAGTCCTGCGGAACTAATGAGGGCAGGTGCACCCTACACAGCCGACTCGCCTATGCGAGGCTCGAGAGCATACATACGGGGATTCAACAACGAAACGAAGGACTTGGAGAGTGATGTGAGGCCCACATCCTCAGGACAAATGACACGAAGTATCAAAAGGAGAACCGCGACGATGACGCAGCCAGCGGTCATCGCGGCGAGTTTTCCAACACTATGAGATGTTACAAAAATGGACTGAACTATGAGGGAACATAAACCCCACAGGTAGCATGCCCTGGGGAGACTGAATGCGAAAGACGAGGGTAGAAAGCCTACAATGTCCGATTTAGCGAAGCGAAGGTAGCGGGCCTAGAAAGCAGTTGAGCGCAGGGCACAGGCCAAGATCGGGAGAGGACGAACGCCGACGGAAGCCGAGGATCCCGCGAGTGGTTGGTGTCTGAGATGGAGGCAGGAGGCAGAAGCAATGCTGATTGCGGAGGAAAGTACCGATGGTACTGACGCGGATACTGTGCCGCCGCGTACTGTCGCCAGAAGGATACTAGCGCTGAAATATTCCTTTGTGAGAGAGCACGCAAAGTGAGTGTTCTGGGCTCACATGAATACCGGAAAGCTCTGCATTCAAACGTTAAAAATGTCAACCTTGGGTCACTGCATCAGCGTACCCATGATAGACTGCTTGTCCAATCGGCCAGGCATAGGGATACAAAGTGTGTCCACTGATCCACATATACTTGTTCATTCACATACAGGTCTTCGAGCAGGCTGGTGTAGCGTTGCGGGACACCCCACATGAGTAGATTTGCCACTGTCACCAGCCATTTGTGTTGGACGGCTTTGACAGGGAACATTTCTTGTGATCTATCCAGCTGAGCTGGTTGCTCTCCATAATACGTAATGAACCTTTGATTCGCTGCAGATACATGTTAATGGCATGCTTTTCTCCGCCAACATGTGAGCATACCGATGACTGCAGCAAGGCGTGCTAATTTCTGGAATCAGCAGTGATAGGTGGGTTTGATCAATCTTACCGGCGTAGCAAAGGGTGTAACCATCCACGCTTTGTCCTGTGACGCATCAGTGACGTCAGTAAGGCTCGGAACCACACAGAACTGACCCACCTCTCTTCCTTGAGAGCAACTTCAAGAAATGCTGGCATATGTCAACTGTGTAGGGAAACGTGGATGTCCTTGACGTCAGTCTATCTATAGGGAGCGAGTTGTCTGAGTAAACGATGATGCAGAGTTACAGTCTGACATACCTGCTTGACCATGAGAAATGATGTTGTAAAGTTCATCCACAATTTGAGAGAATTCCTGTTCGTGGGACTTGTGGTGCATTGGGAAATACTCGATGTGGATCCAGTATAGCCGTTCCAACGCTTTTTCTGTCCATAGGTGAGACGTGGTGAGTATGTTGACAGGCACAAAACACACCAAGATGCGAGGAAGACATTACTGAGGGAATGTCAAGCACTTCAGTGCTTATATCCTCCAGCCAGAACAACCCCCTTCCGAGATGATCAACAAAATAGTAACTACAAGACGACTGGTCCGATCCCAACTCCAAGAACAGTTCGCATCGCGGAGGCAACTTTATGTTATGGCGTTGCAATTCGTGGTTGACCACCTCTAGGCATTCTAGGATCCGTTGTTCTGATTGTAGATCGTTGATATCTGCCTCGGTGACCACCACAAAACCCAATCTGCTGTCGAACACAGAGTATGGCTGGCCCTCTGGATGTACGAAACGCATCCACTTTGTGGTGGAAGACGGACTTGTTTCAAGGATGAGTCAAATGCAATGCAGAGTGTCAAGCCAAGATTGGACTGACATAACACGAAAGGTTGGTCCTCGAGCAATAAACTGGGGACAGAGTTGAACACTGAATGAGAGGTAAGTCGTCCGTCCACAGATAAAGCGATTATACTCACCGTCCAGACATGTCATACCGTGCAGTATTGGATGAAGTTACTGGGATGAGCCTAACCGACGGGATCTCCAAACTTTGGGCATCTGCATCCATGGCAGAACGGATGGAAGACTCTGCAGTGTGCCCCCTTATAATGCAACTGCGACAAAATGGACGTTACAGTGCCTGGGGCTGTACAAGCAAGATCTAAACACTAAGTCAACATAACGTTTGTCCTTTTTCGGTCGCAGTATTCGGGTATCGGACAAGTTGCCGCATCCACAGGATGGCAGGCTTTGTACCTGACCCGAAATAGCTAGCGCACCGATCAGGCGTTGTCGACTCAAGAATGGTCACTGCAACCTGTCAACCGTCGCCTACTGACTACTGCAGAAACAACAGAAAGTCCAAGCCGATCTACTTTGCGTGCGTCTGTGGACGCCACCACAATTTCTTAGTACCCCGAACATCATACACCCTGGTAACCCGATCACAGGTTGGCAGGTCACAAGCCACATCATGGGTCTGGTGATCCTCAAGTACATCTTTTCGCACCCACACCAGGCGCCCATACCATCGGCCACAATGACGTTCCGGTACAATTATTGTCAGAAGCAACGTCTCGTCCAGACTGGCGAGCCGTATCAACCATATTTCCGATAACTACCGATAATAGCGTTCTATAGAAGCTGCTCCCTGGTCACAAGACTAGGTGGCCCAGATATTGAAGACCAAGACGTGCATACTGACATTCAAAACACCGGGCTACCATTGTTATCTCCAGCGCCAGATATGAGAACACATGTATTTCATTTCCACCATGTCAAGCTCAATCAAGGGACCAAGAAGTTGATCGTTAGAAGGCGCAATCCCTGGACTGTTAAAAGTCGTCTTTGGGCCCCAGGCTCATGCATCGCTCACTGCCTGCGAACCGTTTTCTAAAACACTTGACCCATCTTCTGAAATGCCCCAAGAACTCCCCGATCAGCGCAAGCCTAACAGGTAAGTCCATGTTCACGCATAAATCAAATTTGTTTATCGAAGCCGTTCAGAGAACCAACGGATCGCAGTGGTTCCGAACCAGCTTACCTGCCTACCGGGTTCAATGGGGATTGTACGCATAGACACCCGTGCGTTAATGACCAATGGTTCTTACTGGCAGAAAACATATCCTTCTTTTCAGACGTGACAGATTCACTCCGCGTGGAAAGCCAGAACCTTCTCTAGTGTCAGCCCATGGGTATGTCACACCTTCCGCTTTCTTGGGGATTCATCGGACCAGTTCTAAAAGCTTGGGCTCCACAACACAAACAAAGTCGGCTATCCCTCTGTTAGTCCGTTTTGCATCACACGCACAACTTAGTCCCACTAAAAATTCTCTTTCATATTTGACCAATCTGCCTTGCATGGAAGGCCAAAACCTGATACAGTTTCTAGCCATGGGTATGTTGCGCTTTTCCCGCTTTCTTGGGCAATCATCGAGCTTCGTCGGACTATTTCTGAAAGTTCGGATCACACAAAACCAACCAAATCGGGTGTCAGAACTGACACACGGTCTGGCCCCCCGTAAGTCTGTTTCTGATGCACGTATGACTTGTTTCTACTGAGAATCAATCAAGAAGGCCTTCTAGTACTCGATACCCGGGCAAATAGCCGATTTAGTGCTTTGTATCATTCTCCATCGTAGTCTCTCTAGCCAACAAGTCTGCTCGCCACATGTCATCTACTAGCTATGCATGTTCTCACCCGCGGTTTTACCTCGCAAAGCTGTGCAAAAATTTCGTGTATGCAGATTCTCACCCGAAGTTCGTACAGCTTTAGCAGCCAAGAGATTCCAATAGAAAACTACGTAGTACATCCTGTATTGTCTCCCTGACCGCCGACACAGGGCGACACTGCTTAAGACTGGATAAAAGAAACTCGAAATAGTGCAAACCAAACTACGCAGAACAAATAACTTCGGTTGGGCGCAGGCCTTCTGCAACGTGTCCGCTCTTAACGCAGTGCGCTCGTTTGCCAACATAGCTGGTCGTATCGCTTAGCTATAATGGGTGGCCGTCTATCGACATTGTTTTTGAATAACGAGTAAGGAACTTGAATCCATTGAATGACACAGTTTAACTGGTTCAAAAAGGGACTCGCGTGGAAGACCTGATGGCCACCTATCAGCACACTCGCCTAACAATCGTGGTTTGGGATGTTGTTCGTGTGTCCAGGCCAGTTCATTTGATGATGAACCCGTATCAAGTGGCCCCCCACATCGTGTTGGACCGCCAACGAGGCAAACTGGTCCTAGGTATGGCGCCTCGTTTTACAATCAGTTCCATCCTGACAGACCTTGTAGACCTTACAGTCGCCGTTGAACGCTGAACTTTGAGAACCAGATCCTGGCTATTCATTGTCGGGGCTTTAAAGACGACGCTATCCCCTAAACTTTCAGCTGTATACCCATAGATCGTTATTGTGGCTCGCCACTTGTTCCCTGTTTGATTTTTTCGTGATCTTGAGTGCAGAGATCTGTCATCAAATTCTTAAATAGTCCTATAGATTTTTAAAAAATCGAACCAGTCAAATATTTTTACGTGAATCGGGGGCTGGCTCGTTCGTTCTGAAAAGAGTAGAGGTTGATTGATCGGCCGCGAAGGTGACCATCCTGAAGTTATATGACAGCTGTCTATCAAGGTCTAAGCACATCTCAGCCACTCGTCGAAACTGGTTCTCGGACCGGCAGCCTGTTGCTGTCATGAAAAATTGGTTGCCTGGTGCCATATTGATCCGGATCTCTGCACACAGCAAAAATAATCAATTTTTTGCCAAGCGAAGTTGATGCGCAACTTTAAGTCATGGCTGGAATCGATCTCAATGGTGTATTGTTATCTCCGAGATGTAGATCGAGTGTGGGTACAGTTTAGTACGTTAAAAGCGCTGCAAATACCGAACACGGTGATTGTACATTACTCAGGCTACTGGGTAAAGGAATCAGGACTGAGCGCGTGGATAGTGGCCAACTGCTCATGCAAATACTTGGTAGCAGTTTTGACAGGAATTCCCCTGTAATATATCCAACTGTGCAACAACGCGTCAATTTGATTCGTTCCAGATGATACACCCCAATTCTTTTTCGGAGGACGTAAAAGGACGCTCATACCTTCGTAGAACTATAACATGACGTACTTGGTCACTATGCATCTCTTATGCAATCGAGGGCAACATCTTCCAGCGTTACGAACTTGCGAAAACCTCAGCTTGCTGTGCAATGCAACGTCCCATTTTCGACCAGTATTACTGCACACACTCAGCTTCGCGAAGCACGGAACAGTGCATCCATGACCAAATCATAGCCTCGCGTTCGAGGAACCAGGGTGCTCCTAACGATGTGGTACCGAGTCTGTTGTGGAATGTTTATGGGTCGTTGCCATACCGAAAGCTCTAGTGTGGAGGGCAGCTGAACGTAAGGGGAAAAAATTATGTGCGTTTACGTAGTTAGTTGGCGTCTTCAACCATGGAAAAAACCATGCAGTATACACCCTCCGAGGTGCACGAGGACTCTTTTTGATCACAGCAAGCCTAGTACTACCGTGGCAACCGGGCTTGGCAGGCTCCCGAGTGTGGAGTACAGAACCTTGAGGGACTTCTGTGAACTTACACAGGATTATGGCTCTTGCCGCTAAGCTTGGTTCACACCAGAAGAGTAAATGATATGGGTCACAGCTGCATCAATACTTAGGGCTGCCCTAAATGTAGCCACCAGAGCGAGACTAAATTGAAATAAATCATCAGTTTCTCATTTAAGTTTAGGCTAGTGGAAAACACTGATCCGCCTGTGATGCGAACATCTAACAGATGGTGTACATCGGAAGCGAGTACGCGGTACTCCATTATCCACAGGAGGATCAGATTCATTATGCCACTCGTGGATACAGTGTGGATACACACGAGGTATTTCCTGATCACCGGAAGGCTTCTGAAATTGAGCCGCTGCTGATGGGTTAGACTTCCCAACAGAACACCAAGAATCGAAGGACTATAGGGCGCATTGCCATAGCTGTGAATGTACCCCCTTTCACTGATAACTAAGCCCTGTATGGGTGCACCAAACACAACTCTAAGAGTAACAGCTTGGCTACGAGGCCCGACGCCACCGGCACCTCATGGGGGGCATTGATAAAGGGTTAACTTTAACGCCATGGCTAATTAATCATGATCGAAGCTCCCAAGCGGACAAAGTCGTGCGCCTCTTGGCATGATTAACTTCCTGCACTCTGGTCAGAATGGGTGTCTCGCGGTCTCGAAGGCTTGGGTAACTCACCGCCAACCCACCTTTTGCCAAAGGAATAATCGCACAGCGTGATGGTGTGGTCAGATTTGCCACAAGCGATGTATGACAAAATAAGTGTTGGAGGCGAAGCAAGTGTTTCATCCTCATCATCAGGGGAAAAAAAAAAAAGAAAAAAACTGCGGAATAGCGCTGCATTTTGTCGACTACCGGACCCGCAAACCAAAGCCAACACTAGGATCACTGCCGTAGGGCCAATGGCTACTTGGAATCTCACCGACACCGATGGCGCAGAGCAGATTTCATTATGAGTATGATAACTCGTCAGAAACGCGGGATTAGTCTATCAAGACACCAGTTAGATACGTTTCATTACCCTTGCCGATGTCGAGTCATGTACGACGAACTACAGGAGTCCAGGGTTGTGGCTCATCTGGACTTCTCTTCACCTCCGCCCAAGGATCCCGGATAGGCGTAGTGGGGCGTTGCTCGGTTAGGAGTTCCTTCCGTGCCGGTTCCCCTCCATGCGGTCCAGGTGCTTGCACATGACAAGGCTGGGCTATTTTTTGGGTCATGCGCGCGCGTTCTTCCATGTCCCGCGCCTCAAGTATAGCGGCGTTCGTTTGCACGCGGTGTTGGCGAGCCAGGTCGGCTTGTAGTTCCTGTAAATTAAAATGGATCCCAAGGCACATGTCCCGGTATGCAATATCAGCGATGAGTTATGGCACCCCGGCAGTGGCGGAAGCGTATGCACCTCAATGCTCGGTGGGTTTGGACGCGTATGCGTGAGCCAGGCGGTCCATTGCACTGCACGGGCCCCGAACGTGAGCACAACGTTTTCGCCGGGAAAGATCGGAAAGAATGGACAGGATCGGTGGAATGTGAACAAAACACGGCGTGACCGTACCTGGAAGCCTCCTACCGGTTGCCACGTAGGCCCACATGTCATCTGTCTGTTTGTACTGAACGGTGCGCTTTGGGCGCCCTATTTTTTTGTTTTGGAACCGTCAGTCTAGTTCCAGGGGACGAAGAGGGAAACATACCTTCATTGGTACTTGAGTACTCAAAGTACTTATTCCCTACAAGGCGTTTTGGTCAAGCTTTGCCATATCTGACATTGCGGCGGGTCACTACAGCATCTGCGGGCGTAATTACCTTCCAAGTCTCGCCCTACAAGGTACGTCTAGTAGGCCCGAGTCAGCTCAATTCCAAAGGTGTCCAGCTGGATCGATTCAATGGAGCTATACTCACAGGCTTCATAATGCGCTGCCATATTCGCCGAAGTAATGATGACATGGAAAATGTCGGAAGTGGCTGTACAGGGTTGAAGTCGTCCTTACAAGGCAACACCGACCCACTGAGGTTCTACCACCGAAGAACACAAAACCGTAGCTACAGTGCTTCCTCAGAAATCGCCCAGACCATCGTCGTCTAGATCCCCTTCTTGAATTTCCTTGGCAAGCTCTTTTTCCCGCTCTCGGGCTCCCTCCGCCGCTGCAAGTTCCTTCCGGTGGGCATTCAGGGGGTAGCGCATAGCCTGCAACAAAAATATTCAGTTTGACGGCCGGATGAACGGAAATAATGGAAAAAAGAAAACGGCACCGCTCACCTTCACACTCTGATTATGCAGTTCCAGACAATATGCGATACGTCGGCCAAAGACTTCACTAACTTCAGGGCCATATCCATTCTTTCTTCCTTCACATTCCATCCAACCTTTCTCATGGATGATCCGTCCCTCAATGACACCGTCTCGGATAGCTTTACCGACGATATACTCTGCGTCTTCTTCTGAATCCAAATGGAGCTTGAGGCATATATCGCGCAAGGAAATGCGTGAATAGGATAACGAGAGTCGCCGAATACCGGTCTTGATTACATTCTGCCGGAGGCGAACGATCAATGTATATGTTTTGTCGGCTTCAAACCTTGAAGCATGCTTGGTAAGCGTCGCCTGGAACTCGGAGAGCGATCCAGTCCGAACGGCTGTAAGATCATGAATGTTGCGCTACGCCATCATCATAATGACAAGTCACCTTTGACGATGTCAAAATATGCCTGGAGAGCTTTCTGAAGCACAGGATGTCTGAAAGTGCTACGACCAGGGATATCCCCCATAAGTAATTCGACCACCACGAAAAGCTTGTGCACTGCTTGGTAGAAACCAGGCGCAGTCTTCGCCGGTGGTGCCCGCCTGATCGCTTGCTGCAGATTTGTATGTGCTGCGGTGTAGTTCAATTGTACTGCCTTGATGCGGCCTAAATAATAGTGATAGCGAGCGAACTGGGGGTTGCCAGCCGATACTGGAAATGTTGTTTTTGAAACGAGCTTGTCCGCTTGATCGTATAGACTATAATGGAGATAGCTTCGGAGGAGTCGATTAATCAGTGATGCTTGGGTGTCATCATCATGGCGTAACGCGGCGGTACGCTGCGCTGCGAGAAACAATCTAAGAAAGCTTCCATCAGAATCACAGGAGAGATAGGAGGAAACCCACGGTCGCGCATCAGCGAGATCCCCTCCGAGTTCGTATGATCTTTCGACAGCAAACCAGACCTTGGCTGCAATCGGATCCATGCTCCTGCGATTGAGTTGTTGCATCTTGTCGACTGTCTCTTTAGACAGTTCTATCGATTTTGCATACTTGTCCTTGGATGTGAGAAGATGATGAATGAGCAAGAGGCGGAAATAAATCTCTACTTCCGGAACTGGATCAGTTATGGGCTTGGGGGTCGGAACAGTAAGTCCACCGGGTTGTGCCGCAGCATCGACATCCATGGATTGGTCTGTGGGTAGTGCGGCAGGAAGCCAGGCCAGGAGAGATTCCTTCACCGCAGATTCTGTACACTCGTTACGCGACATGTTTATGCAAGTGCAAGGCCACACACCTGTCGGATAATTTTCCTCGATTGCATCACGAAGGATTTCATTGTCTAGCCTCTTTCGCAAGGCAGTGAGTGAACGCAATACGCGATGGGTGAATCGTGGTTCGAGGTCGGCGACTGCTCTCTCGATAAGTGCGATATTAGACCTGATCTCTGCTGTAGGCGTTGGAGGAACTGGTTTCTCCTCTGCTTTCTTGGAAGTGTCGTCCTTCTTATCCTTGTCCTTGTCCTTTTCCTCAACCTTTTTTTCCTTGTTGGCTGTCTGAGTGGTGGACATGACGTGTATGGCAAGCTTGGACGAGCAATGACGCGTCGATACCCTCTAGCACAGCCATAATTTACGTCAGCCAACCATACAGTAAGCTTCGAGGTTGGAGCAAAGCGTATCCTATGTCTTAAATATCCTAAGTAATCGTGCCTCCGTAACAATCCGCGTTCTACACAAGGGGCATTCTTTGGAGCTGGCGAGAACGAGATCAGAGCAATCACGACACATGGCAAGGTGACTACAAGGAATCCAGTCAGTAAAAAGGTAGTAAAATAAAACATGAAATTACCCGCAGTCAACGACGGCGATGTTCGCTTCCTCGTCCTGACAGATGACACACAAACCAGTGGAACGTTCTGCCATCGTCGCCTTTGTATGGGAACGTGTTTTGGATTTTGAGGCTGAATGTAACGGCGAAGTGGAAAGGTTTGGAGGGGAGGTGGATGGCTGTGGAGTAGTAGGCCGCGACACAAATGGGTTTCCCTCAGAGCCACCTACGCCAACAGTAGTTGCGTGAGGATCCACTTCTGACTCCGGATCGACCATTCCCTCGACGACTTCCTCCTCTCGGTCAGGTTCCTCGATACTTTCCATATCATCTTCCACCACAGAGCCAACATTCTCAATTCCTTCGTTATCCTTCCTCTTCTCCTCTTCTATCAAAGTCCATACACGCTCCACTAGTTCTTCCTTCTCTACTATCCCCGGAGGAACCCTCACGCGGGCTTCGAAGAGAATTTGCTTCAACGTACCAACTGATAGCGCAGCGAGCGACGAACGTGGGAGCGTGACCAGTGTAGATATCGGAGGCGGCGGTAGAGGAGGTGCAGCATGCGAATGCGAAGATGAATGAGTGGTGGTTGGATTAGATGGCCGTCGATTGGACGATGTGGAGCGCGATGGGTCGCGTTCCTCGTTAGGTGGTCGTGTTGTTCCCGGGTTAGGTGGAGCAGATGTCGTTCTGCTTCGGGGTGCCTGGGTACTATACGTAGTCTCTTGAGGACGTCGACGATTTGGATCAAGGTCAGGACGTGGAAATGATCTGATATGCTGAGAGCTGGTGTTCGTGTCGGTGCTCGAGAATCCGCGGGGAAACGAACTTCTGCTAGTTGAAGAGGCAGATCCAGGGGTAGAAAATGACGGCACGGAATGTTTCCTGTAATAGTCTTCATTTATGGGTGAGAGGCAGCCTTGAGGGGTCTATAAGAATATCGAGATCAATCCGGAAATGGCAAGATAGAAGGCCTACTCGAGCGGCCAAGGCGGCGTCAACAAGGTCGTTCTTATCAACTGGATTCATGACTGGAATACTGTACGCGGAGATGTAGCGCCTGAGCTTTGCAAGCGGGAGAGAACGTAGCTGAGATCGGCTAAGAGTGGTGACTGGATATTGGGTGTTGTGTTGGAGACAGTTGCACGTAATATGGGAGTACAGTGGGGAAGCGGGCACGTACCATTAAGCATATCGATGCAAAAGGCGCAGACGGGTGCTATATCATAGCCACGGGATGGTCCGCCCCGTGGCATAAGGGCCTGATAATCCGTGCAAGACGAGCAATATCCAAAACCTTTTAGGGTGGAAGTGAATCGAGCAAGATCAAAGGGAACGGTTGAGCCCACCGCAATGCATGCACTTGCGCTGTCGATGGAAGATAAGACTGAACTCTTTTCCACACTTTCTACAAGCTTTCTGGTCTGGGACTGCTTGGGGCGGGGGGGGCCCGCTGAGCAATGGGATTCCAGCGGGTCTCGACATGATGGTAGTAGGAGTGAACCAGCGCAGAGTGTGAGCGTTTAGTCATCTCCAGGGCGTGTTCCCCGCTCATTACCGGACCATCGGAACTTCCAATCCTGGACTCATCACGTGAGAAGCAGGAACGAACACATGATCTACGCGTCGCTGCGGCAAACACTCAAGTTAGAACATCCAACTTCAAGTTCATCAAGACTAGCAACAAGAAACTCGTTACACCAACACTCTTTTGAGCCAACTCTCTAATTGGACGCATCAGCACTGGAGAACTGTGAATGACTTCTCACAAGATCAAAATCGCTGCTCGTCTTCGTCCCCGGCTCGAAAACGAGCTTGATGATGAAGGCGTACAAATAACGCACACTCCCGGCAGTACATCGTTTATCAGTGTTCCTAATCCACGCGACCTTTCGCAAGTGTTCAATTTCCCGTGAGTCAAGCCTTCCCACATCCAATCTATGTCGCACAACTCGCACCGTGCCTTCGCGACAAGCTGATCAGCGTTTGTCCTCAGGTTTACTTCGTGTTATGACCAGTCCTCTACCCAAGAAGAAATATTTGAGCAAGACGTCCGTCCTCTCATTGACGTTGTGTACAGCGGTGTCGTGAGTCACTATCTCTCCCCACAATTTTGGCGTCATCTTTGTTTCTTGCCTCGTTAGACTGTCACTATCTTTGCATATGGCGTCACTTCCTCGGGGAAGACGCACACCATGCAAGGTACGAAATCCCAACCAGGCGTCATCCCTCGGGTAGTGGAGGTGGGTTGTCATGGCACACGTTCATGACTCAATGTTGTGTTTACAACCTGCAATGCAGGCCATGTTCCTCCATAAAACGGCTTTGCAAGGCAGCGGCGTTGAGCTTACCGTTTCATATATGGAAATATACAAGGACGAAGTCTATGATCTCTTTGTCAACCGTGAATCTGTACGTTGTCTCCTAGTCGGTCGGCGTGACACTTAATTACGCAGCGACCATGTTCCATGATTATCCTTTACTCAACACTTGCTCTAGGCACCCAAGCTTCCCGTGCGTGAAAACGATGCCGGGCAAGTATTCGTTGCCAACTTGACTTCCATTCCGATTGCATCAGTGGAAGAATTCGACGCCATCTATTCGTTCGTATTCTGCTTCGCTTGCTTTCCAATGGTCGTTAATATTTGGAAGCATAGACGCGCTTCCCGCCATCGCTCCGTGGGTGCTACGAACCTCAATCGTGCATCCTCTCGTTCCCATGCTGTACTTACCATCGAGGTCACAATGACGGACTCTGCAGCCCAGAAAAGTATGTATTTTCATAAATTGTCACTCTGCACTCAATATATTCCCTCTTGTTGGTTAGCATTGACCGGTAAAATCAATCTTGTCGACCTGGCGGGTTCAGAGAACAATAAACTTACCGGAAATGATCCAATACGTATGTCAGAGTCGGCGGCCATAAACAAGAGCTTGAGCGTTCTTGGGCAGGTAGTGCATGCATTGAATCAAGGAGCTGTAAGGTTCCGTAGCTCTTGTCTTGCCCCAGTATGCTAACATCTCGTTCGTAGGCTCGTATCCCTTACCGTAATTCGAAACTAACGCGAATTCTTCAAGATGCTCTTGGTGGTTCATCCGTGGGGTTGCTCATTTGCAATCTTGCACCTGGTACGAAGTTCCGCCAAGACACTCTTAATACACTCAAGTATGTGCCAAGTGCTGCCTTGTGCTCGACTTGTGTGACTGTCACTCTGTTCTTTTTTCATAGTTTTGCGGCCTGCACCAAGAACATCGAGAACCGCCCAGTAGTGAACGAACGTGGTACGCTGTCGTGCAAGTGGCTTGATCCACCACCCATCACTTTGCCTAGATAATCGTCCACAAGCCAAGATTCACTTTGCAGCCATTCAGCCACCACCACCGAAGCTCGCCCCCGCTGTCCTCCAACCTAATCCTGTTCTTGCACCTCAAGTTGTTACTACGACTGCCCCATCTGGACCTCCTCGGAAACCTCGCCAATCTCGTGTGCCACGTGTCAGTGGTATTGGCACCGCCGCATTGCTCCCGTCGTTGGCTAAAACGAAGTCGCGACCACCTTTCGCGCCAAGTATCGAGGAAAAACTAGAGGCCACAGTTCAGCTGACGGACAAAGACATTGATGAGAGGGTTTGTTTCTTGTCTTGCTTGTCTTGCAACAATAACTGACCTCGGGTTTTCTTAGATCGCAAGGGCGGTGGAAGCCGAAGTCGCGCGTCGTCTGAAAGAGCGCGAGGACAGGGAACGTGAAGAACGAGCAAGACTCCAAGAAGAAAAGGAGAACATCGTACACAGAGAGAAACAAGATGACGAACAGCATCAACCACAAGCAGATGCCAAGTTGCCCCCAGGGGTACTCACCCCGCTGCTCACGCGCCATCGCGACCTGGACGACCAACTCCGCGCAAGACTGGCGGAGCTGGAGGAGAGATAGTATGTTACCAATGACGACATGGATCGGGGCTCATACGCATTCGTTCTCGTAGTGAACGTGGCAACAAGGAACTAGAGCTTGTCAACGTGCTGTCGCCCACGTCCAGAAAGAAGACTGGAAGGGCCTATGTCGCCCTCGCGCGCGCTCATTCCGAAAAGTAGGCATTTTTTTTTGGTGCGTTGCACGACTCACCCGACACACAGGGGCGATCTTCAATTTGCACTCGAACTGTACCGCAAAGCCGAGACCTATGTCCCCGATAACATCAAGCTTCGAGAGAGGTGGATACTTTTCGTTGTCCATGTTTTCCTATGTAAACTATCACGTCGCATCTGAACCAATTCTGACGTTCCTCCCTTTTTTTTTTCATGCCCGATGTTGCCCTGATCTCGATGGCAACCCAGAGTCCTCGAGATTGAATGGGCTGTCAAGAATGACAAGGAGTTTGTACCGTCGCCAAGGAAACCTCGCAAGCTGAGGGGCAAGAAGCGCAAGGTCGGGACGATCAATCTGAACCGGATTCGTGAGGAAGGAACGTCGATGGTGGCTGGGCAGTCCATGTTTGATGAGGACGAGACCGAGTGTGGGCAAGTTGAGGTGTCGCTCCTCGGCCAGCTCAAGGAGGAGGAATACGAGGGGAACACGGTGACGCTGGAGACACCCGCCAAGAGGGTCAGGTCGCAAACCCAGTAGATTATTGTACGCTACGGACATTTTGAATCTCATGACATGCACGCTTTTTTTTGGAGATTTTCATACTTATTCTTTTTCTACCAAGATTATTTGTAGGCGTCATCGATACATGCGCATGGCTGTACATCCTCCCTCTGCCCAAGGTCTCCAATACAAGGGGAGGCAATACAAAAAAAAAAACGGTATAAATATGTTTTTACCTGCAAATGACAAGACAACCACAATGTGTCGTGATCGATGCGACTAGCTCGCGAGACCACACCGCGTAAGGGGGAATAGAAAAGAAAAGAAGAAAAGAAAAGAAAGAGGTCACTAAATAGGTATCCGACCTCTTGATCGTTCCCTTGCAGATAAACATTACTTGGTACGTAAATACGTAGGCGCCTCTCGCAATCTTGGTCCATGGGGTCGACATTTTGAGTGGGAGATTGACTGCTCACAAGGGATCAATGATCCATGCTAAAGAGCTCGTCGTCATCGCTGATCGGCCGACTAAGCGGGCTAAGCGCGTTTTGGGCATGCCAGTTCCTGTTCCCGTTCATCGAGTGCGACGGGGTGCGGAGGGGCGCGCCCGCCGGGAGCCGCGAGAACATGGACTCGAGTGCGGCCATCGACGGGACGGCTGGCGAGGTCGTCGCCGCGGGGTCCTGGTGTGCGGACAGCGAGAGGAGTGAGGCCTCTGTCACGTGCTGCGCCTGGTTGGATTGGAAGTGCCAGTCCTGGCCCGACCATGCATTGATGCCAAATGGCACAGGCCCATGCCCGGGGCTGAACGCGCCGCCACCGACGCTTGACCCGCCAAGCGAACCGGGCGACCTCGCGACAGGGAGCGCATGTATGCGCGAGCAGCCCGCGGCGAGGCCCTGTGGGAGACTTTGACCAGGTGCGTGTGACTGAAGTGCACGGATGGAAGGGGAGGTAGCTTCTCCAAGGCCAAGGCCGACGGTTGTCCCGTTGTTCGTGGTCGTCCGTCCCTCGTCTGCGGCAGGACCATGTATAGGTGCGTGTGATAGTGGAGAACGGCTCAGGCCACCAAGGCCAAGACCCGTGCCCAGTGCGAGACCAGCGTTGGGGGCACGGCCGGTGCTCCCTCCTACATTCATCTTGGAATAATAATGGTGAAGGCTAGGAAGGAACGCAGCAGAGGCATTTGACGGTGCGAGCAAGGACGACGAAGGTGAATGAGAGTCGTCTCGGAAGACACTGGTTCCAGGTGTCACAGTACCTCCCACGTTGAGCGCACCCAGACCATTAGAGGAAGATTTGAGTGAGCTTGGTGTGCCTGAACCAATTGGTGGTACGCCAAAGCCGTGTTTGTCAGGGGAAGCGGGAACCCCATTTGTCGTGAGTCCCCTTTCCGCCCAGATAGATTTAACATCGCCCAAAAGTGAAGGAGCGGGGACAGAACGCGAATAACGATGATTGGCATGATGGGTTTGGGTTTGGGTGGGGGTTCCGGGGAGTGGGGACGGTGCATCATTTAGATTGACAGGACGGGAAGACCCAGAATGGGTGCGGGACATGCGGCGAGAACGCTCTGAAGGCGTCAAAAGGTCAGTTAGTGAAGAAGGAAGGAATTCTTCCAGATCTTCGTCGGCGGCGAGGATGTCCTTATCTCCAGATACGCTGACATTGATCCCTGGGTTGGTTGCAGTGACGACTGTTGGTGCAGGGACGGAGCCCACGTCCGTTTTCCATACTGGAGGGTGTGTGTGTCCGAGGGAGGATGGAATACCTAGCGCACCGACGAGCCGATTCCTGGATTCAGTGAGCAAGGACGTTTGGGCGTGAAACGTAGAGGGAAATCCAGCGTTCTGCGGGGAATTACTGGACGAAATCGGGGAATGGTTGGACAGTGAACCTCTTGGAGGAGATCCGATGGGCCCAAGATCCGCGGCATCTGTAGGGAGAACCGGGCGGCGTGGTGCGCTGGGTACGCTGAGAGGAAGGGTGGGTGGCGAAGGATTTCTGGTAAGACCTGGAGATTTTGGAGGTGGCTCCGAAATCGGGACATTTTGTTCATCATCCTCTGTCCCCTGTTTGACGCCAGGGGGATCAGTGAGAGTGCTTGTGGGAAGTGCACTGATGGGTTTGTCGTCGTCGTCATCTGGAAGGACAAACGGCGGAAAATCGGTGTCCTTTACGGGGGGTGCGGGTGCGGAAGGGATTGCCTTGAGGGTCATTGCCATGGGTGTGCGTGCAGAGGTCGTGCGGGTTGGGGCTGTTGAGCCAGAAAGTAGGCCAGTACGGGAATTCACAGGATTGGAGGAGGACGAAGTGGGGTGGGGGAGGGGTGACGGAGCGTCTTTCTTGCCGCCTTTCGAGGCCTTTGATTCTCGGGACGAGGAGCTAGATACACCACCGTTGGCGGCCAGCTGCGCGGCTTTCTTGTTTTTTCGATCCATAGACATGCTCTGGCCTGGCAGAAGGTGGGCCAGAGCACACTTGTGACCGAACTTGCAGTTTCCTTTGATGAACCAAGCACAGACGTCTTTCTGGTGGCCGGGTTCGTGGACGGTATGAGAGAAGGGGCATGAAGAACCAGCGGTGCAGGCGCCGACTTTGAAGAATTTGCACGGGACATGCGAGAGGTCTTTTGCTGAGGAAAGTGTGAGGAAGAAGACGAGAAAAAAAGAGGATACGAACACTTTGAAGACGACTTTGATTTGGGAGATTTGTCGTTATCTGCGTCGTTGAAGTCGTCTGGGACGACTTGTTTTTCTGCTGGCATCGTGGGGGGACGAGAAAGAGAGGCAGACGATAACCTAATCGAATATTACGCCACCCCCTGCACGACTCCAGGAGCCAGAGACCCCCAAAATGCGCCAGCTCTCGCTTTGAAGGCACTCGCGTCGTGGACCCCACGCGCCTTGTTCCAGTTCAGCCTTCAATATGCGCCCTACAAGGGATGTCGCCCTCCGCACGGGTATCTGCCTCACAGCAGCCATCTCTGGCCTGGCAGCAGCGTATGTCCTCAGAGAGGTAAGTCACTCACTCGTCATGCTGCCCACGCACTCATCGCACCAGTGGATTTACCACCTCTGGGATGCTCCGACCCCCAACGACGAGAAACCACCTCCCTCCGTCACATCGGACACAGAGCATGGCTCCTTGCACACGGACGAGCTCACATACACACCCTCGGCGAGCCAGATAAAGTCCCTTCCCCCCTCCCTCCCTCCAACCCGTTCAGACGCACAAGCGTCATCCGACCCCACTTCCCCGACCACCAAGACAGTGTTTGCCGGCCTGAATGGCAACGACGGTGTCGAGGAGGATGTTGCGCACTCCAACATCTCTATCCCGGACCCACTTATGGACGTCATGTCGCCGCACCCGCCTCGTGTCATTATGAAGCGGCGCAGCATGCGTGCCCATGATCTATTCTCCGAATCGCACATATCTTTTTCAGAACTTGGGAGCTTTGTTGCGCCTCCGAGCGAACCCGAATGAGAGGTGGTGGACCATGCTTGTAGCATACCAAGGAAAGTATTCCTCTCGCATCACTGTTGTAATGTATTTCTTTTGTAGGAGATAATTGCTAGATTTGTGTATGAAGACACGGTGTCGGAAAAGGCAGGTACGTGGAAAGTAGCGTGCTGGAACAAACCTATTCCCATCCTTCGTCTTCCCCGCGGTCAGTGTGAATTCAAGCCCTCTCTTTGCTTGACCGTCATAACCAAGACAGTTGACCTTATATTGGCACAACACGTTATCGCAGGCCGTGGTTTCGTCTATACTTAACGAGAGGGCATGGCTGCCTACATACGCCATTACGTTTAGGGTCCTTCAATTAGTGCTTCCCCCCTACAGCACCGACAGCATCACTAAACACTCTTTCCTCCAGTACTATCTCTTCGACCCATTCCGCATTCCGCCCAGGGTGAACAAATACGACCGTGCTCGCAGCGCCATGTCCAGCAAACAAGAAACCAAAGGCGGAGTCCAGCTCCCCATTCCCTCGAACGTCGCGTGCATAATACGCCCGCAAGCTTAACGTGAATCGGGGGACGAGTGTGTACAGGGGTACATATTGAGGCACCACCCACCATACTGCCGTTGGAGAGCTGAACGGTGATGCCAGCAAACCAATAAGTGCAAATGTCAAGATGCTATTCACATGAATGTCCTGTTAGTTCAACGACGTAGAAGAGGATGCAACACGAACGTACGTGAGAAAGTAGAGTATTCCTTCCCTCGCGAGGATGTCGATATAGCGAACGAGCTGGAATCGCTTTGTCACCTTGTACATTTGGATCGAATCCCTGATGAATCGCACTGCAATAAGAAGACACAATGTTACACTGAGACTGAGCTGGGCCACGTCTCTAACTTTGACGAAAACGTTCGAAATGGGTTGTGCAGCACAAAATGAGAAATCAAGTGCTTGAGTAACTCCTACATGATTTGGTCCTGTCACATGGAGCGTGCAATACGAAACCATGTTCCACGTACCTAAGGAACTATTCCGAACGTCATATATAATGTAACTCACCAGATATACGATGAGTTGTGTGATGTATAATAAAAAGAGTGTCGCAATGATAAGCTTCGACCGATTGTACAATGCCCACACACGGAGTATCATCAACACTGCACAGTATCATCAGTATCATTCATCTTCCTGGAAGTGATCAAATAATGGCCCACAATCTGCTGCTGCAATAAAAATCCAGAAGAGCCATGTGCTTAAAAACAGGATGGCGTGGCCTTGGACGTATAATTCAGCCAAATGAATGTCGGAAACATTAATCAATGTGCTCACAGCTGTCAAACCAACCAATTACTCCGAATTACTGCTGATCAGCATAAGATGATCATGAATACATACGCCTAAAATCACTCAAATCTCGTAAACAGCTCTTCGATTGATAGTGAAATGTGAAATTACTTTTGCAGGGCCGGGTAGTAAAGAACTCCCCACTTGTATCGTCAGCCCCACGAGAATTTTCAAGTTTCGAATGCACGCACATATGGAAATAGTTCTATTAAGATGTTGGTTAAGGATGGACTAGCATATCATAAGAGCAAGACATACATGGCGGAACACAAGCCAACATAACGGGACTGAATTAGCATTTGTTAACCAGACACGACATCTCAGAGTACCCCGAGGGTACTCACGAGAAAGAACAACAGAGATACCCATGTCCAACGCTTGTTCTGCAACCAGGCTAAAATACCTAGGCGGGCTTGAGAATGGTGAACACTTACCCAAATATGTTCTACCTGGAGATTGTCCAGTCAGCGAAATCGTGGGGCATAAAGCCTATGAGCGCAAAGCATACCTCGCAGGGGAGCGTCAGAACTGGTAAGGCCACGGTCAGTTAACATGCTGAACCCCTTAGAGAGACATGTTTACTCACTGAAATCGTATGCGACTGCGGTGAGTATGACGACTGGAAAGCAGTTAGATAAGCGCATAAGTCGATACAGTAAGGTGCCATACGAGACGCATAATTATTGTGCTGGATGTTGTCAACCTGCTGCAGAGCGGAAGCCATGAGTTCGAGAAGGCGATACTTTCCTCTTGTTGGGTGCGAGCTACATTAATAACAGGATGGGAAATTAGATTGTTCCAGTCAAAACGCGGGATGAGATACCGACCTCCATTTGTTATCCGCGGGACGAGAGTGTGATCAGATATCAGTGCGCGGTAGTCAGGCACATCCACAGACAAACGCATGGACATGAGGGCATGAGGATGCTTCGGTCTGACGCGTTCCAGGAGTTGCCTGATCTCCATTGTCTACAGGAAGAAACACTAAGATCGGAAACCTGATTAATGGTCTCGGTACCTTGATTAGTCGCCGCGTGTTGCCTTTTTTTTTTCTGTAAAAGTGCTGCTATTGGGTAGCATTGGCAACTGACAAGTCTGGTCCTATACAATACACTAAGGCAGAAGTCACGAGGGATTGCAGTCCGAGGGAAAATGCTCTTACGCAAGGGGTGTGGGTCTCCGTATGGCACTACCCGGTTTCCCCGGTCGCAGGGGATTTGGTAGCTTAATACCTACTAAAGTCTCAAGGTTGGTCGGCCAGTCAGATGGTAGGGAGTCGTGGTATTGGAGTGTGGTGGCACAGGTGTGGAGTACTTTTACTTTTCGAGAGTGATTTTCTATTATGCCGCACTAGCTTGTGGTCAATGTCGAGCCGTGTGGTGATAAGACGAAGCCATCTCGAAGTGATGGTAGCGGAGGAGTAGGTTTAGTTGCCAATGACGCTTTCGCAGAGAAGGGCGCATATCGGGTGAACCGATTCTGATATGAGGATACGTTTCAGTCGTGCGGCACCTCTTTGTTGTGGCGTAGAGGGTCAGCGCGGGCGAGATGGGCAATATTCCCGCATCCTAGTATGGCACTATGGCGGGACGGGAGGAGGTCTGTGGCGGAGCCAGGCCACAGGGAATTCGCCAGGTTCCAGACGATCTCTTGGTGGGGTGATGCACAGTTGGTCATTATGTGCTCGAAAGCTGACTCAGTTTCGCCGGGGCAGTAGATGCAAGTGGCCATCTGCTCATAAATTGGTATAAACCAGAAGTCCCCAATCTTAAGGGAGCTTATCAGGGATTGTTGGACAGGGCATCTCAGGTCGGGGTGGCGTAGGTAAGATACTTTATGCCGCATCGAGGTTTATGGATGTTGAGCGTGTGTAAGGTGTAGCATTATTTCGCCACGACTGGGTAGGCGAGCTTTGGAGGAAAGTTTAATGCCGTGGGCCTGGAATTGGGCAGGCACCGTCGTCGCGTGTTCCATCCAAAACTGGATGGGAAAATGAGTCTGTCTCAAAAACGGGCTGGGACGTGTGGTACGAAAATGCAAAGAATGTCATTGAAGGATGTAAAAGCACATTTATTCACTGTCTAAATCACTATAAATTAGTAGATGCGGACGCAATGATATGAAGTGGCAGGGCGCTGGTATTCAGTGACAAAACGACTAATATATATTGAATAGGACGATGTAAATGAACTTACGACTCTACTATCATGTGACCGGTATTGCAAAACGAGAGTGAGTCGCAAAATCATGTCTAGCTCACGCAACACAACACTTTTCAGCTCGACTTGGAGGATCTAGCGTGATATACGATAGATTAATAACACTATTTTTTTTTGTTAGAACGAAGGATTGTTTCTTCAGTTCTCGGCATGTTATCTACAACTTGTAATGGGACATATGCAGCTATGGACATTAGGGCAATGTGTAAATCACAGCCAAAAATCAGAAAAAAATCCTAGGTAATACTATACACTGTCACCCAACTGCTTATTGTGTTTCTAAAGTAACTGTGATCGTTGCGAGAGACTATGCAACTCCCAGAGTCCATCTGCACAAAGCGTGACATTGTTGAGCGGACTCAGCGGAGTACATTTCGGCTGTGACGGCATAGGTGGAAGCATACGGAAGACTCCGGCAGTTGCAGTACCAAATCAGCGCGTGGGCAGCTTCGGCATGTCGGAGATTGATTACCATTGTGACATTGTGTGACACTCGGCCTACATGCGGATGGGAAATGTTGCAACTCCCCATCGACTTCTCCTTCTCCGCCGGCATCCTCCCGGCAACTGTAACTCATTGTTTCTAGTAGTTTTGATGACAGACCGTACCAAACCCACTGAGCTAAAACACTGGTTAAGGCATCAGTAATATATATGGGGTACTTTTGTGAAATATGATATGATAGTTGATGGTGGCGATGAAGTATCGAGTTCGGGATTGGTGCAATCAGGACTGAGTAATGCATTCCACCTACCATACATAGCGGCAGTGAAAATCAGCCCCAACGCTGATTTTCGGTGACAGCGGTATGATAGCAATGACAATCAGTGACAGTTTGCTATCACTGAACAGACGTGACCACCAAATCAGTGACATGAATACAACTTCCGCCACATCATATGCCTCAACTGTGGCATGAAAGCTGCGTTTCTTACTACAGAACCGTGAGTGGGAACAACCTGGTGAAGCTACCCTGAATCGTACTCACCTTTCTCACAGCCATAGTCGGTCATGATGGCGCTACTCACTGCAGCATGATGTCTTGTAGCAATTTCGACCGGACAGTATATCAATCGTTTCAGGCGCATCTGTCACCTGTGTCACTCTAGTCAATGAGGACGGGTATAAGCTGCGGATGTATAAATTTCTAACATTCGCTCTCGTTTCAGCAGTCATCTTCCTTTGCTTCCTGTGGCTCACAGGTACTGGCTAGTAAGTGTATGCACCTATCCTATCGACCTGCTCACAGTTTACTTTACGTCAGCCTAGTTTCAATTAGCTTCAGCTTGCTGTTGACGGCCTGACTATCCTCTCATTCATCTATAAGATGCATTTCCCCCCTGCGTTCTACGTACTCTCGGTCTTGGTTGTGGTCCCTTTCGTCGTTGCCGCACCCACACCTGCGCCTACCCGGAGGGACATTCAACATAGCGACGTTCCCCGACCACTGTCTGCTACCTTTGACACCGAACCGTAAGTTCCAACACCGGTTTCTGATGAGTGCTGATGGCACGTGCCTTAGGCATCCAGCCACACAAGAAAACGAGTGAGATCCATTTGACCAGTGGATATTTCGGATGTGACCATTGATGATTACCTTGGGGATAGATCTCCACATCAAGCGGTGAGTGAGCCGCGTGGTCTTCGCGGGCCCTCTTCCTTCATGGCCAAGAGGGGCGGTGTTGGAAGCAAGTTCAAGGGTTGCCTTAAGTGCTTGTGAGGCGCCAAATACATTTATCATCTGATTCTATTCAATCCTGGTGCTTGCAGCAAGAAAGATGATCCCCGTTCTCGCGCCGACGTTAGTGTTCACACTGTTCCTCTCCCGCTTCCTACCCCTACTAATCGTTAGTATTAATTCGCAGCGTCCCCGCTTCACGCTAATACAGGTGCAGCGGCCCATTCAACCCCAGGTTGATTCACAAAATCTTCGTACTGCTACTTCCATCACTAATCACTAATATGAACAGAGAAATGATGATACTGGTTCTGTTTGTGTTGTTCCCTTTCCCTTTCCAACACCCACTAATTGCTAGTCTTAACTTATGGGTGCAGGTCCATTCATCCGTTGGTAGTAACGATTTTCAGGGCCACGATCCTGAAGGCCATGATCCTCAAGGTCACGCTACGCAAGAATCAAGTCAGGTGCCTACAACCAGTGAGTGGCAAAACTATCGATTCCATCCGTTGGTAGTAACGATCCTCAAGGCCCCAATTCTCAAGGTCACGCCACGCAAGAATCAAGTCAGGAGACTACAACCGGTGAGTGGCAAAATCATCAATTCCATCCGTTGGTGGTAACGATCCTCAAGGTAACGATCCTCAAGATCATGCTAAGCAGGAATCAGATCAGGAATCTACAACCGGTGAGTGGCAAAATCATCAATTGCATATGTAACTGACAATTGTTGGCAGTGAGTTGATTGGAACGCTGTTTTGAGAATGCTAAGCACTTGTGTTTTTTTTTGTTATTGACACGCAGGCATCGCACGAAGGCGCTGGGATGGTGCCAATGGATCAGAATTGACTCCAATCCAACTGGGTGCTTAGTGGCGGTAAGTAACGACAGTGATTTAGCGTTAAATGATTGTTGACTCGAAGATGGGTTGGGATTGTCCCAAGGTTAAACTCATCTCAGGCAATAGGGCAACAGGGTTAGAACAATGTAGTACTTGTCAAAGTTAACGTGTGAGGTAATGTGTATGACAGTTGAGTTTACCAAGGTTGGATTCAGATGCCAGATCTGCCCATTCAACACGCACGACCTACGGGATTCGATGCTGCTTGATTATGTGCACGCGCGTGGCCTTGCTCTCCAATAGATGGGGCTCAAAACAATTGCGAGGCACATCGTTCATCGCATCGCGCTGTGCCCCCCGCCGTCCCTCTGGTCCGGGGCATGTAATGATCACGGCATGGCGGACATGTCGCCCATTTGTCGTCCTCGCTTCGTGACTGCGATATGTCCTCCCCCGGGCCTGAAAAGCTCCCAGCGCGGAAAAAGAACAAGAGAGAGCAAAAAGAGTTTCTCGCGGGTTGGACCGATAATACGAGTTGGCTTGCTTTCGCGAGCCGTCCCAGGTTGGTTCGTTCACGCAACCTCACTCGTCCTGTCATTTCCACCTCACTCGCTCGTGAGCTGCCCATCCCGTCCACCATATATGACAACCCCTCAACCGCATCCTCTGACAGCACTCAACAAGCTCGAGCGCCCCCGTCATAAACTTGGACATGATGTCCCCGCTGGCCCTATCAGTATAAACAATCCAGGGGTTCGTCAACGTGTCACAAGGTGCATCTGTGAGCCTTTGGTCGTATCTTCCACCAGTCGGCAGCACGGTCCTCCCGTACTGTTGCGGTCTTTGTTTACACATGACAGGATCGATGCGGTGCCCTGGTCATCAAGGTCAGCATGGGAGGGGGTTATTGAATTGTATCTGGAGCTATCACCTATATCGAGCTTGAAGTGGATCATATTCATAACCAAGAGTAGGTTATCGTTGCTCATGTGCAACTCGGGGCCATTGAATGTTCCATCTATCCTTTTTGATCTACCGCACTCATCTATGCCCGTTCGAAACCTAGGTTTTGTCACTCCCCATACTGGACGTGTCTGGAAATGATGGTAAGCATGTATCTACAGAATCCTGACTCATCTCCTTCTACGTCGAATGCTTTTGTGTTCAGCTTCTTGAGCCCTCCGCGAAACGTCTGGCCTGGTCTCTCTTTCAAAAGGGCCAACAGATTCACGTAGCGAATGATGGCCAGAGCGTTACTAGTCAGTTTTCCAGCGCAAAAATATGACATAGAAAGAAACTTTTGTAGTTTGAAGGCTCACAGAACGGCTGGGTTGAGACGCTACAGAGATGTGAGTCAGAATGACACTATGGAACTTCCCAATTGCACTCACTTTACTCGTTTACTTTACTTTTACGCCTGCGACATTGCTCTCTCTGATTCTATGTTCCGATCAGACACTGATATATCGCTAGTTTCACGCGCATTTGTCCCCGCCGTCTAGTCACCGAGCACCGTGTCATACAGGGTATCTAAGCTACGGAAGTGAGCATTCTGAGACGCATAAAATCCTTACGCTCGCTCTCGTTTCTGTAGCCATCTTCCTTTACTTCCCGTGGCTCACAGGTACTGGCTAGTGAGCGTACGCACCTATCCTATCGACCTGCTCACAGTTTATTTCTTTGTCAGCCTTGTTTCTCTTAGCTTCAGCTTGCTGTGGACGGCTTGACTATCCTCTCATTCGTCTATAAGATGCATTTCCCCCCTGCGTTCTACGTACTTTTGGTCTTGGTTGTGGTCTCCTTCGTCGCTGCCGCACCCACACCCGCACCCACCCGGAGGGACGTTCAACATAATAACGTTCACCAACCACCGCCCGCTACCTTTTACACCGAACCGTAAGTTCCAAACACCGGTTTCTGATGAGTGCTGATGGCACGTGCCTTAGGCATCCAGCCACACAAGAAAATGAGTGAGATCCATTCGACCAGTGGATATTTCGGATGTGACAGTTGATGATTACTTGGCGGATAGGTCTCCGGATCAAGAGAAGAGTAAGCCACACAACCTTCTCGGGCCGTCTTCCTTCATTATCAAAAGGGGCGGTGTTATAAGCAAGTTCCTGGGTTGCTTAGCACGCTGCAAGTGAGGCACAAATACATTTCGCATCTGATCATATGCAATTTTAGTGCTCATAGTAAACCTTCTGCTTCTCCCGACGCTAAGGAACCACCGTCCGTTCATAGCACTGATGCACAAAGTTTCCATACCGCTGGCTCTGGCGATGTTTGTGTTGTTCTCGCTCCCGTCAATACTCCTACTAATTGCTAGTATTGACAGGCACATTCCGCCGATAGTGTTCACGGTCAAAATAATGCTGTTCGTGATGTTCCTATTCCCATCTTACTCCCACTAATCGGTGGTATTGACTTGCAGGTGCAGGCCCATTCAGAGGAATCCGTCGGAAGTAATACTTCTCCGCATGATAGTGTTCGTGCTGTTCCCTTTTCTTTTCCTACTCCTATTAATCGCTAATCTTGACTTGCGAGAGCAGCACCATTCATCCGCCGGTAGTAATAATCCTCAAATCGACCACTCTTCTTCTGGGTCTAGTACATTGATTCCAAGATTCGGTCCTGGATCTGCTTAAATCTGGTGAGTGGCAAAGATTATCATCAATTGCCCACAACTGATGATTATTGATAATGAATCGATTGAAGTGCTGTTTTGGGAATCTTGAGTCGCTCGTTCTTTTGCTGCTAACTTGCAGACATTATTTGCGCAAAAGCGCTGAATGCTTGTGCTGGACATTCACTCGACGATGGGTTGGGAAGGCTTAAGGTTGAATTCATCTCTTGGCAAATGTAGCAGGGAATAGTGCAATAAGGTTAGAATGTAGTAGTCCTCATGAAAGCTAAGGTGGGGTGATGCGATTCCCACCAATGACCTTGACGGCCTTCCTTATGAGGAATGCAAGTATGTGTAAAGCGGTCGAAATGGACGGCGGGTTATGGTTTTCATAAGTGTGCAATCACAACGCGGCGGGCAATCTTTAAGCTGGCCCTTAATTAGACAAAAGGTCGGATAAAGGGTGAAAACGGACCTTTCGTCTGACCTCTAGGCCGAATTCAAAGTTTGCTAACCACTTTGTGAATGGTTCGATGATTCCTTTTCTGACCGTATCCTAAACAACGACTGGTGCAGGCCACACCGTTAACCCGGTTCAAAATTCGATGAGACTGAAATCCTAAATCACATTCAAGGTCATCACCCTGGTGCAAGTTGAGGTGAAGATTCATGCAAGATCAACAACCTGAACAAAACTTCCGCCAACAAGTCATAGGAATGGCGATATGTTCCAAGGTCTACGGAACTCGCCGGAATCAACACGAGGCAGCTTCATTGATAACCATTTAACAAATGCCGCAGTGAGGGCCAGAGCACGAAGCCAACCAGGAGGATAAATTGTTCATACTATTATGGAACAGAGCCTCGGTCAATCTCACCTGTAAGAGCCAACTAAGCCAAGTTTGAATCCCATGAAACCTGTCGAATGGGCGGATGAGATAGTTCCCTCGGTTGTCGTCTTGGCAGTGTCAGGCTCCTCCCGGG
The DNA here is from genome assembly GCA_038090435.1 of Phylloporus scabripes. Classification (NCBI taxonomy): domain Eukaryota; kingdom Fungi; phylum Basidiomycota; class Agaricomycetes; order Boletales; family Boletaceae; genus Phylloporus; species Phylloporus scabripes. The sequence goes on along the minus strand of JBBPMS010000046.1, from coordinate 11,941 downwards.
GATGCCGCTGCTTCGCCTTCGCAGGCCGGATTTGGGGCCGTGCAGGCAGCCATCGGTGGACTTCCGATCCAATCATCCAACGCACGAGGGATGGTCTGTATAAGACAGTCGTTGCAACCGCCAAAGCTCAAAATGTACAAGTGGCACATTGGTATCTTGATTACCACTCTCCTGGCCCTGTTATCTTGTTACCAGTAGTACATACATAGTACGATGAGGAATATTCCGAGATCAATAAGTGATCGAGCGTGACTAATTATAACAGTTTGGGTGACCGCCAAAGTCTTGGTGGGAATAATACACATGACAGTTAGCTATTACAGCGTTGGCAACGCACTCAGCGTGATGGTTCATCATGGCCTGATGGTTCCCGGGCCAATAGTTTCAGGCGCATCTGTCAGGACCTATGTTGCCCGCGTCGTCTCAACGCCGGGTGTCTAGGCTGCCAAAGAGGCTATTCTGAGATACATAAATGCCTAACGCTCGCTCTCGTCTCAGCAGCCATATTCTTCGACTTCTCGCAGCTTGCAGGTACAGGCTAGTAAGCGCACGCACCTATCCTATCGACCTGCTCATATTCTAATTCTGCCAGCCTTGCTTCTATTAGCTCCCCGAACTTCAGCTGGCCGTTGACGGCCTGACTATCCTCTCGTCAATCTATCAATAGTAATCGTCATCTACGATGCGTTTCCCTTCTGCTTTCACTATCATTTTAGTCTCGGATGTTGTCTCCTCCGTCATTTCTGCACCCACATCTGCACCAGTCCGAAGGGACGTTCAACGTATTGAGACTCCTCAAGTCAATGGATTGCCTATTACCTTCCTTGCAGAACGGTGCGTTTCAAACATCGGCTTCTGATGAGTGCTAATTATACGCACCAGCCAACTTGCCACACAATACAATGAGTGAGATACATTTGGCCTGTGGGTATTTCGGAGGTGACAGTTGATTACTTGGGGGATAGATATTTAGATCAAGAGAAGGGTAAGGCACATAACCTTCCCAGGACGTCTTCCTCCATGACCAGGAGGGGACTTGGCAGCAAGATAAAGAGTTGCTTCAAGGGCTGCATGAGTTGCTTTAGCGGTAGCTGCAGGTGAGGCACACAATGCGTTTATTATATTGAATTCTGGTGCTAATAGTGATGCTTCTTCCAGTTCTTCCTCCTCCTCTTCCTCTTC
>JBBPMS010000045.1:83540-94006 GCA_038090435.1 Phylloporus scabripes | reverse complement strand
GTCACAGAACGAGGTGTGAAGGGGATGGATCAGTTTCTCTTCATCAAGCACTGTATCCAGCAATGATCCCATCTGTCTGATGACATGTCGTATGTCCAGATCTTCATTCGAGTAGAACAGGTCGGATGGGGGAAGCGGGAACAATTGCATCAGGAAAAAGGCAAATGTCTAAAGCTGACTAAAAACTGACTAAATTGAACTTAGCAGCTAACGCCGACTAACGACGGCTTTGCTTAGCCGCAAAGCTGAGTTAGCCCGTTAGCTACTGGATTGAGCACCATACCTATACTCGTACAAGCCACTACTATCACACAATATAGTTTTTTTTGTCACCAATGGTATATCTATGAACTAGATACATTTCTACTATACGAATGGCAGGTGGGGGCACCAAACGAGCTTGATGTGTGCAATGGTGCAGGCATCATCCACACGTTGTCGATCGCGTCGAATCAACGGCATTATGCTGTCGTCATTGTCGTCGTGGTGTCCGGCATCAGGTGGTGTGGGTGCAGTGGCACATGCGTCGTTGCTGAGACCCTGCCCTCATCCTTGCCCGACCGTGCCATCAGCGCGTCAGGCAAGTTGTCGTTGTGACATCACCCACACTGACTGCATTGGGTGATGCGGACGGGCGGCAGTGGGACTGCCATCTTCCTCTTGTGTCGTGTACTGAAATGAAAACTCAAGTATGTAGTGGATCACGCACGAGAGGTGTGGGCACAAGTTGTCACGGGCGACGGCCCATCTGCATCAGGACCATGCCCCGGGTGGTGGCCAGAATGAGGGCGAGGGTCCACGAAGGTGTGCGTGTGCATGGCAGAAGGACGAGAGTGCGCATGGGCGGCTGCACAAGGCGATGAAGGCGACAGACTGCAACAGGAAGACACTGAGCGCTGGCTAACTGGCTAACGCAGCTTTGCGGCAAAGCCGTCGTTAGTCGGCGTTAGCCGCTAAGTTCAATTTAGTCAGTTTTTAGTCAGCTTTAGACATTTGCCTTTTTCCTGATGTGATCAAGTATAGTTTGCTAGACAATCAGGTAAAGAAGACCATCTCTCCCTACTTGTCATACTCTTCCTGATACTGGATGAACCACCTACAATATACTGATTATATGCTAGAACTGTTGCATGAGATTACTTGCTCCTTCAAGGACTTCTTTGCCTACTGGCTTGAAGCCATCAGCCTCCTCTCTCACATATCCCAAACAATCCCAATCTGTTCTGCCCAAGCAGCTCCACTACCCCAAGCATATGGGCTAATGTTTGTTGAACCACATTGATATCTGTAGAATACTAACATCAAATGGAACCAGAGACAAGAGATTGCTACATTAGCATCTGAAACATCTCAGTTTATTCATACCTTTTCACTTATTGTAACCAGCATTTGCTTTGTTGTAATAACTCATGAATTCACAGGTGAATACCACTGGCATAATATTCATGCCAGCCATGCAAAGCCTGCAGGCTGTACTGTGCAGGTCCTGTATCCAGTTATCTGAAAGTATGGGGAAGGGAAGAGACATGAGAACATGGTGTAAAAGCAAAGAGAATAAGAGAATAAAATGAAGCTATCATTGAATAGTATATCATCAGTTCCAACAAAATACCCAGGACTCCGAACAAGGAACCATCAACATTTGCTTGACATATGTAGACAAACATTGATGCAGGAAATGAATTTTCGATGTGATCTAGACAATCATGTAAATGAACATTCCATAGACCACGCAGAAGCGAACAAAACACAAGAGAAAAAGTTGGACGGCGCTGGAAGCGAATTTGACGCACCAGACGACAATTGCACCAATTGAGCCATGTGTGGGGAGGGGATGAGGGTGGCCCCTGGCATGCTGAATCCTTCAAGCTTGCCTTCGTCTCGCTTCTAGTGTGGCTCAGAAGATGTGTTGGCAGGCAGAGTGATGATCACCATCGTCTGTATGTTGGGGAAGCGGAGATTCGCCTTCAGGACCAGGTGAGGTTGTACCAGAGGAATGATGGTAGTAATATATGATGTGATGGTGGTGCATGCGATGTTCCATGTTGGTGCTGGCTCTACGAAACCAGAAGGGCGCAGAACTCGCGTTCCCCAGGATGCAGACCGGTGTGCGATATGGGCTAATCACGATGGTACCCGCGCCAGAACAAACGGGGTAGGTACCACCAGATCAATCGGATCCCAAGCCACACTCCGCTGAACCTGGGACTGACAGGGTTCGCTGCCGTAGGGTTTCCCGTTTTCGTTCTGCATTTGGGATATCTCCCTATGATATTTTGCACGGATTCTGATACTCCTAATCACCTTGCAGTTGCGTGAGAATGGAACACAGTGACATTACATAATCCACCTGCGACCTGGCGGGGGCGAAACAGAAATGAGTTGTTACACATACCCAAATGTTGAGCGCGATACAGCAATATGTACACCAACGACGCGGGGGATTCATACGGTCTGCCACATTTTTATATGGCTCCTATGCCCTCAGTACCTACATCAGCGAGAGACTGGACGAGATGAAGGACAAGGTGCTGAGAAACAAGCTTGCAAGAGAGAAGTGCGTCTTGTTTATTCTTTGGCACATTCATCACCTTACCTTCGTTCACCGGACAGTCTTCGGCGGCGCTTTCAATCCACCCACGATGATGTCTGTTTCACCATTATGGCCCTCATGCCCACACTTGCTTCCCAGATTCTCGAGGACATGGACGTCGAAGCTCTTACGAATGAACTACAGTCCATCTCGCGTGTCTCTCGTTCTCGTGCGCTTATCTCTACGCACAACCATCAGCTCTCGCAATTTGTATCCGAATTGAGCTCCGTCTCTGATGTGAATTCTGACGCTGGCTCTGCCTCTTTTTCCTCCGCGGGATCAACTTTTGACAGTGATCGCGTCTCTCTAGCGTCTGGTAGCTGGATTGTACATCCTCCGTCATCTGACGGTCCCCCTGCTAGACTGGACGCCTCTGCGCAGCTCTCAGACTCCGTCACGTCGGCGAGTTCCTCTCCCAGTCAACACGGGCAAAATATGGAAGACGCAGTAAGCTCGCCAAGCCCGCGGACAAGAGCTCAACTATGGAATGAAGTCAAAATACTCGGTGCGATGTGTTCGCTGGCTATATACGTTTGACTAACTCCCCCCAAGCGCTCACACGCACGCTAACCACCCTGTATTCGATCACTTTACTTTCTCTCTTCACTGCAGTCCAGCTCAATCTTTTAGGTCGCAGTCGTTATATTGACTCTGTTCGGGCCCAGGACCGTGCCGAGCGCGAGCGCGATCAGGTGCCTCACCTCTCGCTCACTGGAATTCTCACCCGAGAAGCTGTGGCTAAGATCGTGGACGTAGAAGCAATCTGGCCGGCATGGATTCTCGGTGAAACTGACGATGGTGGCGAGGATGAGGATAAGCTTGACGCAATTCCTGAAGAGACAGAACTGCGCTTCCTCACCCTTTCATGGTGGGTGTTGCATGTGGGATGCAGAGACGTTGCTGCGAGGGTAAGGAGTGCTGTTGAGTGTGTATTCGATGAGTAAGTGGATGGTGATTTATCGGGTCTCGCACATAAGGTCCGCTTACTTGTGGGATGTGGCTATATGCGTTGCATTCTGTTCACCTTTCTAGCCTCGTTGCGCATGCTGACGCTTTCTGTTGTGGGCAGCGTATCGCTGAAAGCAAAGCTTTCTCCTTTGGAGTTATCCAAGCTAATCATGGATGTACGGCGGCATGTGGAAACAGATAGCAGTGAAAGAGAGCTGGGTGAAAGGTGGATGATTTGGTATCCCTTTCAGAACGCCTTTTGATTAGGTGTTCTTCCAGATTCTTATCGTCACTTCTCCCACCAACGCGAGAGACAACTGCTCACGTGCTTTCACAAGGTGGTGCTCTGCGGATATATCCAGAGAGAGACCTCTTCGATAACATCGACCTTTTTCGCGTAAAAAGCCCACATCCATTGCACGACCCCAATCGTTCCTCTCTGATGCGTGGGGATATCGAACCACCTATGCCTCACGCAGACTCATCCTACAGTACTGCAATCCCGATCGGTGGCTCTATCCCCCACCATGCAGTACCCCCTATACCTCCATCTTCTCATGTCTACGAATCAGATCTCAGCTCTCGTGTATCGCAATCGCCGGACAACTCTTCCGCGGCCCAGCGTCTTCAACCCACGCCATTCACGGGCGTCTCCAATTCGCTCGCCACATCACACAGTAACTTAGATGTTGATCCACGTTTCGCTGCACTGTTAGCAGAGACCCGACGTTACTTGTCCGGACCGGATTTCGCTTATGCACTTGGGCGCGCGCTCGATCGTGCGACGGAGGTATTGATGGATGGCCTTCGTGCGCGCGTCTTTGTCGACACCGCTAGTGCTGTGAATCCACCAAATGCAGAAGAGGCAGAGCCACACTCGAGACCAGGGCACTTTGACGCAGGCACGAGCTCTGAAAAGGAAGAAATCAAGATCCGTCTTGCGGGAGTGCTTCCCGGGCTCGCGAGATGGTGTCAGTTGGCGCTGAATGCAACGCCGAACGAGTTGGTTGATGTAAGGCGGTTGTCGACTTTGTGTTGCGCTGTTGTGCTTACTCTTCTTTAAAATGCTAGAATATCATGGCTGTGAGGGAGGTGGACGCATTAGAGGCCATCATTATCTCGGATTATGAGAACCGTTTCCCCCCCATTTCATAATCGTGGCGATTGTAGATGGAATGACACTCGAAATAATCCTCTACAACCTACCATTGTTCTGCATTGACTTGGTAGGATCGCTTAGCGTGGTTGATCCCTTTGGACCACAGTGCACATCCTGGATGATGGGCTAAATAACGATGGCAGCAACAAAAAGTAAGCGCTGTGCATTCCCATGTATGTTTGAAGTAAATGCAGTACACCCCTGTCTGACGAGAGCCAGCACGTTCTCACGGCAATTTACATGGCATGCTGCACAGAAAAATGATCATTCCAACATTCTAGATGGATCGAATGGCCCGCCTAGAACACAGTTAAACTATCCAGGGGTAGGAACAGATGGCCATTTATACCAGGGATGCGTTTTTCTGCCACCGTCGTGTCCGCCGTTTATTTACTCATGTTGTGCAAGAGCTTCGTACCTATAAATGGATTATATAATAGAGTCTCTTATTGTCTTGCTCGGCGGGGCGAAGACAATAGAAACACCCACCAGAATGGACAACAAAAATGAGCGCCGTCCGCGTGAAATGCACCAAATTCTCTCTTTTTCTCTCTCCATCATCCACCCCCGAGCCGTGGGTCCTCGTCGTCCGCGACAACGATGAACAACCGCGACCCTCCATCAGAGATATCTCTGCGAACTTCATCTGTCTCTTCTATCGATATTAAGAAATATGACTCCGACGACACCTCCTCTTCTCCAAGTGCCTCTGTACATGAATTTCCGCCTCCTCCAGCGCCTGCACCGTCTTTCAAACTTCTCTTCTCATTCCTCACCCCAAGGCGAAAACTCGTGTTGCTCACTCCTGCCATCGCATCGTCCGTCGCAGCTGGTGGCATTGCACCGTTCATGACCTACGTTGTCGGCCGTTCTTTCAACGCGTTTTCTTCTTTCCCTCTCACTCCACATCCACCCCAGGAGGCAAAGGATGCCCTACTTCATGGTGTCGGCCGTGCGGCGTTGCAGCTCGTGGCGCTTGGTGTCGGCGCCCTCATCATGAGCAGCGTCACGAGCAGTCTTTGGATATGGACTGGCGAATGGAACGTTATTGAGCTCAGAAGAAGAGTTTACCGTGCAGTCGTCCACAATCAAATGGTGTGGTTCGATAGACAGATGGGAAGCGATAACCCCACCAACATGCAGGACATGGGTGGCGAGGGCGCGGCGAGTGGCGCTGGCGGTCTCATGGCCAAGTTCGCAAGGTGAGTCGCTTTGTCTTCCCCGGCTCGCATGTATTCAGTCATCCTATAGGGAAACCGACGATGTACGCGCCGCGTCATCTCTTGCAACTGGTCAACTTATTCAATATTTAACCACGACATTGACGGCTCTTGTTCTTGCGTTCATCTGGTCTCCCCTCTTGACACTTGTCATCCTCTCTGCCGTTCCCTTTCTTATTCTCATACAAGGCTTCTCTCAGGCTTTTGCGACACCTCGTATACTACAAGAGACTGCCCTTATCAGTCGTGCAGCTTCCCTCGTCTCCCGTGTCGCGTCTAATATTGGCGCGGTCAAGGCAGCTAATGCGGCATCTCACGAACATAATCTTCTTACACGCATCCCGCCCGCCGTCCAATCGCTAGGCGCTGTCTGGGGTGTCGCAGCCGGTACAACACAGTTCGTCTCAATGGCGATGTTTGTCCAAGGTTTCTGGTTCGGGGCGCACCTGGTGCTGCAGGGCAAGAATAAACCTGGGGATGTCATGAGTGTCTTTTGGGCGTGTCTGATCGCAACTAGTAACCTGCAGATGACGGTCCCTCTTTTGGTCGTATTAGCCAAGGGCAAGGCTGCAGCTGCGGAGCTCTCTACTGTCATTTCTGCCTCTCAGCATGACCCCACACTTCTCTTGCGGAAACATTCCAAGATGCGGCCACTTCGACGGATCATGCCAGATAGCTTTACCGGCGGTTTCACATTCGTCAACTTTTCCTTCTCCTATCCGACGCGCCCGACCATTCCGGTCTTGCGCGATGTAAATCTGTTCTTTCCCTCCGGGGAGACATCATTTGTTGTTGGTCCCTCTGGATGTGGTAAATCCACAATAGGTTCCATTCTGCTCGGCTATTACTCCCCTGCCCTTGGCAAAGGCGAAGTACTCCTTGACGAACAGGATTTGCGATATCTTGATGCGACTTGGGTCAGACGACATGTGGCAGGCATCATACAAGGTTCAGCTGGTGCGGGCGCACAAGTTTTCAGGGGTTCGATCCACTGGAATGTTGCTCTCGGTGCTGTCGGCAGTGGGAGGCGCGCCGAAGACGTGACTCGCGCTGAAGTGGAGGAAGCATGTCGGCTTGCAATGCTAGAAAGTTGGGTCTTGGGACTTGAGGCGGGATATGAGACCACCCTGGCTGGGAGTGGGGAAAATGGCAATACGGAAAGTGGGGTCGTGTTGAGTGGGGGTATGAGGCAACGGTTGGCACTCGCTAGGGCGAGAATACGAGATCCTGATGTCCTGATTCTTGGTTGGTTTTCCTCTGGTTTATGTTGGATCATGGCCCACTTACGGTATATGGACATATAGACGAGTCGACCTCCGCGTTGGATCCTCCGACGCGCCTTCTGACAACCGCAGCGATTCGGGCGTGGCGTACAGATGTAAAGAAAACAACGATTATCATCACGCACGACCTTGCAAGTATTAACCCCGACGACTCCGTGTACGTTATGCGCGACGGCCGTGTTATTGAGGAAGGATTGCGCGAGGATTTGGAAAAGGCTGGTGGGGAATTGCAGAAGATGATGCAGGAATGTGGGTGTTCCGGCAACGATAACGCTTCAGATGATCACCCACCCAAATACGAAGACGTTGCGGAGATCCTGGCCTTTCAAGATGAGGAAGTCCGGGATGCACAACAGGCAAAGCATTACAGCCTTGCTCCAACCCTCAGTGGAGTCCGTCCTGTCACGATGGCAATTGGAGGATGGATGTACGATGTTGTCAGTGAGCTGACAGGGCCAGCGAAGGGGAATGTTCACGACGAAATTCCTCCTCTTCCCTCTACCCCCGTTGCAGCTTTGAATTGTGCGACCGCGTTCGAGGGCGGTGCCTCTGGGAGAACCAGACGACCTTCAAGTACATCAATCTTGATCCCTTCACCCACAACTCCACCACGTGTCTACGATGGTCGTCGATCAAGTCTGCAGTTCAACCCCACCTTACCTTCATTCATCAATCCTTTTGTTTCCACTGTTCCTCAACCAATGATTACGGACGACGAAGAGTTCGAGGGCGAGAAAATGAACCTGAAACGGAGCGGAGAGCATGCCGCTGGAAGACGCAAGAAGCAAGCAAGGAGAGCACCTAATGCTATGCAATTTGTCTCAGCTTCTGAAGAAACCCAGTCAGACTCGACAGCTGCCTCGGAATCTCCCTCCGCACCCGGTCTCATCGCGACACTTCGTCTCATATATCCAACGATCCCCGCTAAGCGTCTTCTTTTCATCGGTCTCATCACCTGCTTATTGAGCGGTGCCATGACGCCTATCTTTTCGTTCCTACTTTCTACTCTCATGTTCGAGATCTCCGCGAACCCTGGCTCTGCCTCGATCAATTCGTACGGTGCTTTCGTTTTTGGTATGGCGGCTATCGACGGTCTCTTCATGGGCCTCAGATATTTCCTCATGGACGCCTCTGCCATCCACTGGGTTACCCGTCTGCGGAACACCGCCTTCTCTCGCGTTCTTGTACAGGATAAAGCATGGTTTGATTCTCCTGCTCATTCACCTGCCGCGCTTGCACAAGCCCTTATCAGAGACGCTGACGATGCGCGGACCCTTGTGGCCGTAGTCATGGGTCAATCCTTGGTCGTTGTAGCCATGATGGGTTTGGGACTGATTTGGGCTATGGTATGGGGTTGGCAACTGACTCTCGTTGGTATTGCTATCGGTCCCGTTTTCGTCGGCGTCATGGCTCTTCAGGCGGGATTGACCGCGAAATGTGAGGTCGCGAATAAGCGAGCTCGCGAGGAGGTTGCAAGAGTTTACTATGAGGTGCGTGTACGGTCGGCATTGGGCGTTCCTGCAGCTTACCCCTTTCGCATAGACGATCCTCAATATTCGCAGCATCCGTGCCATGTCCCTGGAGCCTGTCTTTCAATCTCAATTCGATAAGGCTGCTTCTGCATGTCTAGCTAGTGGTATTCGCGGCGCGTTCGTCGAAGGATGCACATATGGCGTGTCTTCTGCACTCATCTACCTTGCAGAAGCGCTCTTGTTCTATATCGGCGCTGTCCTCATCGCTAATGGTACCTACACCTATCTCCGGATGGTCCAAGTCCTCAACCTCGTCGTCTTTACGGTCACAATTGGCAGCCAGCTCATGTCGTTTACTCAACAAATTTCCAAAAGCGTACAGGCCACGACAGATCTCTTTCGATTTGTGACGCTTTCTCCTGACGGGACGAGTGAATCTCAGGGCATACTCCACCCACCAATTGCTGGCGATCTAGTGCTTCAGAACGTTTCCTTTGCGTACCCAACGAAACCCGATACCCCCGTATTGAACAACCTCTCAATGGGCATCGCCGAGGGCGAATGCGTGGCGCTCGTGGGCGCGTCTGGATGTGGTAAATCGACGGTGGCAGCTCTTCTTCAAAGATTATACGAACCCACCTCGGGGATGATCTCCATCGGTGGACACGACCTCCGATCGACGGAGGTGCACCACCTGCGCGAGCACATCGCGGTTGTGAACCAAACACCCAACCTCTTTGATGGAACGATCCGGGAGAACATCGCGTATGGACGCCTGGGTGAGCTGAGCGATGCGGACATTGAACGCGCTGCCCGGGCTGCCAACGCACACGACTTTATCGTCTCGCTGCCGCAGGGATACGACACGTCCGTGGGCGAGAATGCGGCGTTAGTATCAGGCGGGCAGGCGCAGCGTCTCCAGATAGCACGCGCCCTCGCGCGTTCGGCCCAGATTCTCATTCTGGACGAGTGTACGTCTGCGTTGGATGGGGCGAACCAGGCTGCGGTGCTTGAGGCGATCCGCAGGGCCAAGCAAGGGCGGACAACGGTGATGGTGACGCACAAGGCGGAGGTGATGCGGATGTGTGACCGCGTGATGGTGATCGAGGACGGACGGGTGGTGGAGGAGGGGGAGTATGAGACGCTCGTAGGGCGCCGCGGCGTCTTTGCCAAGCTCGCGAGTGGAGGTGAATGGCTGGGTTGAACGGTGAACAATCCTGCTTGCACTCCGTCTTCCTTTTTGTTCTGTTTTTATTTTCTTTATTCCGAGGGACACCCATACATTCATCACATCTTTCCTTTATTTTCTCGTGCCTTTTTTCTTACGCGCGGATGCGCCGATGGGGGTTTCTCGTATGCGTATTTTCGAGCATTCACTCTTATTCTCACTCGTCCTCTCATCTCCTTTGGATGGGACGAGATTCCTTTTTCTTGATTTTTCTTGGGTACGAACTCAAGTGGCATGGATGACACGCAATTCTTTCTTTTGTAGTACTAGCCGCACTCACTCACGCTCATTACATGTACAGCAGATCCATACGTTTAGCACAGTCATTGGAATAGTCATCGTCCCCGACTCCCACGAAGTGGGGGAGGGTTTTCACAGCCTGAATCGTTCATGCGCGTGATCTTAGGTAACATCCCAGTTACTGTCTTACATTCGCTCAACTGCGCAAGGCAAGTCCACTCGAAAAAACTGCCTTGTGGGGTGTATATCTGAGTTGTCTGTCGCATTCTCTCTTCTTGTACATGCTCATGCGACAGGTTCGTTGAAAAAGACTGTTGTTCTTG
>JBBPMS010000045.1:21146-57365 GCA_038090435.1 Phylloporus scabripes | reverse complement strand
CACCACCAGATCCGCGAGCCCAAGGCGAAGGATTCCGTCGCGTCTATCGCCCCTCAACTAACCCAAACCTCATGGACAGTTCTGGTCACCAGACTATCAGTCGACAATGTAAGCAGCACCTCAGTTGATTAGTTTCTCTAGGAAGTAGCAGCGTTAGCCTTGGAATAGACGAGATGCATGCTAGGATTCATCAGCAAGTCGAGTTGGACACGTCGAAAGATATGACTCGCACTCGACATTGACGATCCTGCCACTGTGTGATAAAAATGATATGTTCCCAAATGCACCATAATTAATTCGACGAGTGAAAATCATGTGGTGTGCATTGCGCAAATCTGTGTCTACAATATGATATGTTGTCCAGACGATGAGGCCAATGTGGGGTGAAAAGAGGGTTAGAGATATGCTAAATTGGTGATATAAGAGTGCGACGTTATTCACGCTCACTTCCGATCAGGCAGTGAATGTGTGCCAGGTGGCCGCCTACCAATAGCCGGTTTTGTTGCTTTGGTTTTCGGTGGGGCAGACCACGAAGATTCCAAACGAATTGATTGATGGCCCAAGTTCACGAAGGCATTCCGGACTTCCTGAACGAGGCTGGGAAGTGGCGTCTTGTAAATAGAAAGTTCAGGCATTACAAGGTACGTCCAACCTAAGTATATACATCAGGGACTGCATGAATCGGCAAGGGAAAAGAGTGACCTTGCAATACAAAACGCTCCCCCTCGGATAGGGGACGGTAAACCAGACTGAGAGGAGGACGTAGGGTCACTGGGTGCCGTGCATGGGAAGAAGACGGAGAAGTCGCTGGGCAGTCAGTCGCGGATAGTTCTACACCGTCTGCACTGCGACTAATGACAAGTGCGATAGCGGTGGACATCTTGGACCGGAGTCTCCTACGGATAACCGCGGACTTGCTTGTGTTCTTTTTAGAGGTGTGGAAAAGGAGGCTGAGATTGTGCTTGCCCTTGTGCGCGAGCGCAGCGATGCGGACATCCATGATCCGCCGCGCAGTGACGAACCTGACATGTTTTCTCATCGTGTTGACATTGTTCAACCGTTTGAGACCTTTCTTTTGAGACATGTTAGTCTCCACGCGACATTGTGGTGTGTGGAGGTTGGACCACCATTTGTGTGGTTTGCGAGGGTTCAAGCGCGCACGGACGAGGGCAGTCGCGAGGATGGGGTTGATCGGAACAAAGTCGACGGGTTCGCGCAGGACCGCATGGGGAAATGCACGTATCGTGAAATGAGGCGAGACGAACAAGGGCAACTTGGACAAGGTGAGTCTTGTGGCTGGATGACCAGGGTCTATGAAACTCGACCGGTCAAGAAAGTACGGGTTGGCATGTCCTGGAGTCGTGTAATGGACCTAGAAAAGATGATTAGAAGAAGAACTGAGACAAGTTGAATAAGACCGACATTGATGGCGTTGAGTGGGCGAGGCAGTCGGGACAGTCGAAGCATAATCTTAGAGGGGTGAGAATAATCCCTTCTCTTCCTCAATCACCACAGCGAGTCAGTCCCGGACTCTCTCACAGTTTCCGACCGCCCCACCGACCGCAAGGACGAACACGAATCTCTCCAAAGAAACCCGCCGCTCAAGCTCGCAAACCAAAACTACACTCCCCCGCCAAGACACCGCGCACAATCACCGGGTCTTCCAAGCCAAAGGTGGCCCAAAGCCTCGACGTACCAAGCTAAAACCTGCAGATGGTGTATTTGGTACCACCAAGCTTGCTATATATACCAACATTGTAGCGGGTATCCCCCTATTCAATGTGTCGTACCCCCTACCTCATTTCTTTTATGGTACCTTACTCAATCCCTTTGCTGCCCTTCAATCCACCAACAAGGAGTTCACAACTCCCGGGATACTGACTCTCGAGACTCTATCACCCATAGGCTTTGCAACGTCGCAGGCCAAAGGATTGAGTGCGATATGCGAATGAGAGGTGCCTAGCTCGCTCCCCCACACCGTGTTCCTTTCTTGACATGTGATCAGTGGTAACATGCTTCCTGTCCTACAGAGACGCAGAGAAAGCATCAGTACCAGCTGGGGAAGAATTACTGGCGTTCATGCACTGCGTCATCGCATCTGCCGCCCATGACTATGATCATACACTCGCAGGATTCATAGCATATCTCGATAGAAAGAGAAGTACACCTGGACTTTGCCTGAAGAGTGCGTCTTTGCATGATAGTGTTGATCGATGGGTATGTCGCTGCATATGCCTCAATTAGGGACGACACAACCAACACTGAAATATGGTTCCAATTGGACACATTAAACGGACTTAGATACCTTGAAACGACAATGCAATTGAGCCCATCTTTTGGGGCGCGAAGATTTCGCAGTGTTATTAGCAACAAGGTTAACATTTGCGCTCAGTGAGACATCAAAAGCTTCCCTATGCTGTCAGTGCTATTCCACTGACGTCGAAACGACAAGCTAAAAACTCGGGGCCGGCATACCACAGCTCATCATTATGTGAGGTATGTGACCACTATCCTGAATTACTGGTCTCTTGTCGTTTCGTAGACAAGTAGCCTAGTAATTGAAGTTGTTTCACACACTGGCTCGTAGGCGAAGGCCTTCGGATGGTAGCAGTAGGCTTTGAATAATAGCCAACCGCCACAACCGCCAGGTGCTTGACGATTTGGGGCCATGGTGTGTCCACTTGCATGTTATCGCATCCTGAGCGTTGCGAAATGCGGGCCCGCGCAAGAAGTGAAACAAAGCCACAGAGCTGCTCCGAGCGCGCTTGCCATGATCCCCCCAGCATGCTTCAAACAATAGTAATTATTTTATTTGTCTGGAGGTCGCTTAGCACACGCTATAGAACAACGGCAAGCCTGAGGTTGGTAGATCGCTTATACTCTGTACTCGTCCGAGGTCAGTCTGGAAGCCAGACGTGCTAGATTTTGCTCAATGCCAACTTTAAATGGGTGCAGACTCGCCCGAAACACGACCAGCTGTAGAAGCATGTGAGTAGGCCAAATGTCAGGCAGATAGTGCAAAGGTATGTGAAACGCACTAATATGATCAATAAAACGGGGCCGAAAAAGCAGGCATCCTTGCCTCCAACAAACAGGCAAAGTAAACCATATGTGAGCGATCTGACGAGGGAAAGCCAACGAGCCTACACGGACGAAAGTTTCCGTTTCCAAAGGTAAGGATCCCCAGCCGAACGGGATGAAAGAAGTTATTCCTGAGGCCTGAGTCCTTACCAAGTGGTGGAATCTAGTAAAGTTTGACCAGCCAGAGAGTCTTGTTGTATCTTGCGGGCGCAAGGCTTCGAAATCAGTTTCCCATGGACTGGATAGTGTCTCCCATGCGGGACGAACGTTGCATCGATGATAAAACCCCGAGCAGCGAGTTCGTGCATACGGAATTGATTGTTTTGCCAACGTTTGAACGACAGAACTCGGATGGCTCAATATAGGCAAGAACTCGGAGTACATTGAACTCGTTCGCCGTCCATGCCAAGCTCCAGGGCCACTCGGAAACCGTCCACCACGACCGGGTCGACGGCGAAAACCAGCAAGACTACCGCATTGACAGCGGATCGCTTTCCTTTTGCCCAATATGCCTCCGTGCTCGGCGTACGCCTCATCCTCATCGCATTCACAGCACTATACCTCCCTCAGACGACGCGTCTGCTTGCACCTCTCGCCGCCAGGGAGACAGACAGGCCTCAGTCGGAATTCATGGAAGCGTTGACCGCAGACCCATCTGCGACGCTTGGCTGGGTGTGTGCTGGACTGACACTGTTGGAAGTGTGGTGGGCGAACTGGATGCGGAAGTGGTCTTTTGAGCAGACAGTCAAGGGGAACGAGGCAGAAATGAAACTGAACCGCGTCAAGTTTGACGGTCTACGCTTCACGGTGCGTAAACGTATGTTGTGAGGTGGGCAGTGTTCAGTATTCATCCGACCGTCTCAGAGATTAAAAGATGCAGCTGCGTTTACATTGTGTGCCGCTCTGGCAACGCATGTCGTCGTCGTCATGTTCGGGGCTCCTCTCACAACGTGAGTCTGCTCACTCTATGCATTGGGATAACCAATAAGCTATGGTGAAGTCATGTCTTTCAAACAGCACTCCTGGCTTTCATCATTGCTATCTTGACTGCATTCACGCCTGCATTCGTGTTTGGATTCCCTTCCTGGTCTTCGGATACTCCGTCAATGGTCAACAGATTGACATGGATACGACTCTTCGCCGAACTATCGTAAGTGAAGAAACTGGCAGTGTGTTGCTCAAGCAAATCCTTTGATAGACCGAGGAATGCAATTGAATATGCAATGGTCTATCCAGCGTGTGGGACGCTTATTGGGGGCTGGGCTGGTGCTATTCCTATTGCGCTCGATTGGGATCGTCCTTGGCAGGTGTGACTGCCATATCGCCAAATCTATTCTCGCTAATTCTTGCTAGGCCTGGCCATTGACACCTCTCTTTGGAAGTCTCGGTGGTTACATTACGGGTTCACTTTGCGCGTTCACTTCCCTCGCTACCATGCGACTTGCCACAGAGCATGTCCGATCACAGCCAGTAAAAGCCAATAGTTGACGCCATCAGTTCGACGATGGGTGTTTCATACATCTAGGGGGTAGCCTGCCATCAACTCGATCCAATTACACGGAGGTCACCTATTGACTCGGTTATGTATTCGGGGATAATCGGCGAAGCATGTGGTCCAGTAATATCTTTCTTTAAAGTGATGCCTGGTTTGAAGGACATTGTCACCATTCGTCATGCATTCTGCAACCACCTACCCGTCAGAACGAGGAGCGTAGCGAGACTACCCGCTTGTCCAAAAAGTATATCTGTGTTTAGACGATCTCCAACCATGATTGTGCGTGCAGGATCAAAATGGACTCTGTTCGGAAAAGCGTTAGTATCTGCACTCCTTTGGAAGCGAATTGATCAGTAAATCACTTTGCCTGGATGCAGTCCAGCATTGTCGTTGCAGGTTTTCCAATGCTGATTGGGTCCTTTCCCAAGGCGAAACGGAGAGGCGCACTAAGCGACCCCGCTCCAGGGAGCAATCCGTATGCGGTGGGGTATGTGCTGTCCTCATTGGTGACGAGGAATTGGCAACCAGGGTTGCGAGTAAGATATTGAAAGGCCTTCGAGAGTTTCGTATAGTTGACGCTGACATCCATGCCGCACAAAACAGCAGCCACGTCTGGATCAAGAGTGAAGTCGGCTAGACTGAACGGTTCGAGCGTATTGTCCGTTGGATCCTAGGCAGGATGCGGATAAGATATCGTTAGGGACCGGTGAGTATGGGAGGGCGTACCGTGCCTCCTATAAAAGAGACACCTTCTTCTCTTAACTCTTCCTCGATTCCGGACATCCCAATTACATACACTTTCTTGTCCCTGGGGAGTTTTATCACGGATGAGACGTACACGGCAGCCGCGTATGCAGACCCGTAGATTTCATCCTAAGTTGTGAAGCAGTCAGAGGCTAAAGGCTTTGGCGTCAGCTCAGAAACAACACCTCACCACTGAGACCTGTACTCCAAGCTGGTCGAATTTACTCTTGTAACTCCTCCGCGACTTGCTCGCATTATTTGTCACAAAAAGAAGCCGTTTTCCTAGAGAGCTTAAAGTGACGATAATCAGGAAATAGGATTCACATATACTTGCCTCGCTTTCGCAAGATATCGAGCACCTGTATAGCGCCATCGATTGTATGATCTCCTTGCCATAGGACGCCATCGCAATCAAACATCCACGTGTCGTACTTGTCTAGTAATGATTCGTAGTCCTCTTTGGAATGCAGGTGTGTCGCCATTGGGGTATAAGGTCTAGGAGGGGATATCGATGAGGCCAGGATCTAGTTCAACTCGTGAGTGAGAATGACTCGTCGGAAAGACGGAACACTACGCTAATTTCCAAATTAGGTCTCTTCTACATCGGACTTGGAGCTTAGTCTAGTGACCCGACCTGTCTATGAGGTTTGGGTAAGCGGATGAGCAAACCGTCGCGTCGATAGATGGAATGATCACCAAACTAGTCGGAGCTGGCAAAAAGCACACTCGCTATCCCCCTTTTCTCGGAGGAATGGTCTATCGGAGGTGATCCTCCTGACTCGCGGATGTCAAGTTCGATCCGACTTTTTTCCTTCCTCGAGTCCGCCAAGGTCCGATGTGACACTTCTCATTTCTCTCCTTGCTGTAGGGAATGCGATGTTTCTGACAGCTCTGTCCCAGCGACTTAGCCTTTCGTAGATTGTCCTCATGTTGTCTGAAAGGCACAGCAAGGCTGAGGGGAATCTTAGCGCTCTTTGTGTTTTGGTCTAACCTCGTGTGCAGTCACGTTAGAGGATACTGTTTGCTTCTCCCTCAATCACCTTCGCTTCGCTTCCAAGCAGGTGCTCAAGAAGACTGCTTATGCATCGAGGAATGCCACACAAGCGAACGTTTGTTGACCCAGCCCAAGGTCGGTGTGCTAAGCGTCATGTTCACCCCTTGCATCATATTGATACGTGACTATCGGTGGCTCTCTGGGTACTGCCTCGCCATCTGTTTGGACACCGCTCTTGTCAAACGAACGCCGGGCCAATGGCCCGGCGTTTCATCTGCTGCCTCGTCACAACTGCGCCGGCGAAATGGGCACCTATCTATCACCCAAGAAATCTCGCTGGTTTCGCTACTCGCCGTATTTGACTTGGCTTCTTTTTTTTTTTCGCACCGGGGTGTAAAGGATGACTTTAGATGACCAACATCGGCAACGTTGTTGAAGTCCAGTATTATATGCATTCTGCTGCTTCAAAAATTGTACGGGTGAGTTACAGCAAACTAGTCTTCATTCATGATTCCCACAGCGATTGACAATTACCTCAGGGATCTGCATACTTCCAGCGAGGGTCGTAAGCTTGTCGTATCAAAATGCTCATCAGATACGATCGAGTTCTCACTGTAGGAATGCACACTCTCGACCAGTGACAATTTTACCTGTCCAGTTTCAAGGTCATCGCCTTGGTGGGACTGATCATGGCGGACCTGACTATTGACCCGGCGGATATTTTCGGTAAGACCGTATGGGATTATGGAATTCCCAGAATGAACGCCTGCCAGCTACTGTCTCATCAATCAAGTTCGTCATCCACTTCCCTTTAAGTACCCTGACAACGGCCCTGTTTGACTTTACATTAGAATGGCATTGAGCAAGGTCACCGTCGGGACACGTAAAACCAGAGGAACTGAAAAGCGACTAGGATGATGCTCTCTGCAGCAGTATTCCAAAACGGTGTGTCTTTTGTGATCTACCTAACGGTTCCGAGCACCTATAACGTGAGTAAGTCACCCTGATCGCTCCCACCTTGTTTAATCGTTACTGTCCCTGGGATGTTATTGTTGTCAATGCATCCAAAGCCGGAAGCCTGTTCCCCTTTTGTTGCACTCAGTGACGTGTTTCCACCCAAGCTGTTATCTGATTCTCAGCAGCCACCGACGTTATGGTGGGGATTCTCGTTATCATGTCGTCCACGCTATCATTTGATATTTGTGTGGTGCCTTGAATTCAGATCTCGATGTGGAATCGAGGACGACACGCCGACTAGCTGTGGAGCGGAAGCCAAGAACTTTTGTTGTGTAATATCTTCTTCCTGTTGGAACGCGAGCATACAGCTTTGGACAAAGTTCCCATTTCCACCTGACCTCCGCTCATATCACCCTCATTCATATTCAGCTCTAGGCTGACATTCAGACGTAATTGTGCAAGCTTCGACGCGATTACGTGGATGCGCTTGTTGGACACGGCAGTCCCATCATGACACGTTTACAGCCAATAAACTCGGTGCGGTGTTCATTTCGGTATCGATCGGTGCATCATTCATGCGCGCCCTGGCGGCGCAAGGGGTGTTGATTGTAACGCAAGCATAAGGCTTCCATTGCGACCGTTTCGTTCGTCGTTTGCAATATTGTTCACATAGCCCATCCTAACCATTTTTTCAAATAACAAGTCTACACCGTTCCCACACGTGTTCCTTAAACATGCTGTGCTGTTATCGTGTCCCAAACGGCCTAGCGCAATCTTACCATTTGGGTCTTCTTCCATCACGTGAGTACTATCTACACAGAAGAAAAAAAAAGATTTCCATGGTCATCTCCGCTCTTTGTGTAGGTTTATTTGACAGGGTTTCCCTGTCGAGTTGTTGCTTTGCTTCAGAATCTTGTCCGTTTTCCGCGTGTTCATGAGAGTGGGATACAAAGTTCACTTTAGAGCGGCCACCCGTGACCGCTCCCGAAGCTGAAGGAATTCGGTCGCCGAACATGAACGGAAACTTTTTGTGCGAGCGAAAATTGGGCGGTCCGCGGTCATGGTGAGGCCTACTGGAATTGCTCCTGAACCCGTTTTTCAAGGAGGCGAACTCAAATGAATCGAAGGGAAAGTAGGAAAAAAATGAAAGTAACCAAGGCGTCAAATGCCGACGAGTACCGAATAATACTTGTCTGTCTGTCATGGCTCTCCGTTTATACCCATGACAGGCAGACTCGGTCCGTCTTCATCACGAACCAATAGGCGACAGTGCAATGTTTCGACAACTTGACCCTTGTACGGCTTTGATCAGGAGATAAAGCGATACTACCGAGCCGAGCAACCAATCCCATCTCGCTCCTTTTTGGTATCATTCTTTTACTCATTTGTGCGGCGACGGAGGGGGGATGACGACGAAGGGATGCACAAGCGCAATCATTATGTGTGTCTGATAAGAACCTTGACGCGCGCCGGAATATCAATGTGTCCTTTTCTGGCGTCCAGCCAAATGATCTTTCCTTTTTTTTTTTTGCCCTTTGGTCTTGAGATCCGGGCAAGCCCCGCCCGTCTCTTGCACGGAGATCGTCTGCCACCGACGCACCGTTTCTCTCCGTCACCTGTCGCTGTTTTTGGAGCGACAAGTCGCAGGACGGAACTAGACACAATGTTACCTGTTTTGTACAACTGTCCCCGATCCCGATCAGGGAGACAGGCGTTTAGTGCGTCGAGACTAGTGTCTAGAACTTATCGAGACTGGGGAGCCGAAAGAGCACACGTACCTGCCAAACTGAGACGGCTCCGTTCAACGCCCAACCTGTCAGCTGTAGTCTGTCTCGCTTTTGCTTGTGTTCGGCTCGGTTGGTCCGTCATCACCCCGCCGCACTGTGGCGCAACGCGTGTTGCGACGGGCGTGAGACACCCACCAACGTGCCCACAATAATAACGGCGTTCTTTAGCATCAACCGACGCAAATATTATTGACCTGGTGATCAACCCGTGGGCGTCGAGCGTTATGTGTGGCTTGGAGCTGTCAGTGCGGTCCTATCATTCCGATGTACCATGCATCCCGACAGGGTCGGGCGAAACAACACTCGACCGGGTTTGGGGCTCGAACGACACCTGAGATGGCAGGTTCGAGAGGACAGGCCAGCCTGCGGTGGCGGCAACGCCGCATCGCCTATCAGGTCTTGTTTAGATCCGCAACTGCAGCACTGTTTCGTTTCCTCCCAGCCTGACAGACCTGCACGAGGGAGGCCCACCAAGGGATCAGCGCACCGCCGCACACGCGTGGTTGCGCAGCACTCTCTCGTGAATGCGTGCGTCAGCAACGCTTGATCACAAACGCCCGCGGCTGCGAGCGCAGCCCGCCGAACCGCGACAGCATTCGCCGAGTGCATTCATCCAGTCGCACGTTCGCTGCGACCGCTGGGTGGCTGCGGCTGATCCAACGGGCCAGTCCCGTCTGGAGAGCCACAGCACTCGACGCGAACGACAACGCGATGGACTAGCACGGTTGCGTCGGCACCGCCGCAAGATGATCGCGTATCACGGTCCCATGATGCGGTCACCCGGATGGTCAGCAGGGAGGGACAGTGCGTCATAAGGCCCACTCCCAAAGGAGCTTGTGGGGAGCCGCACAGGTACCCGTTCCCCCACATCCAGCCTGAGCGACATCGGATTGGCAACTCCACTTCAATTTGCATTTCGGTGACGTTGGAGTGGGCGGTAGGTACGCACCGGATGTTCTTTGCACTCGGACCATCGACATCGATATCGATTCCCAGTGTCAATGATCGCCCGCGTTTGAGTAGAGGGACAGAGTGCATCCCTTTTCGGCGACACGGAACAATTCGTAGCTCCGGGGAAGAGAATCTCTTTGGATACTAGCACCCGACCTCGATTCGCCACGATCCGAAAGCGATATGGGTATAGATACACGCAATAGATGTAGATATGAACACGGATATGGGTAATAGATACGGATAGGTGGTGATAGTGATGCTATGATGATCCTAGGGTGTATATCTAATCGTCTCGGACGGACAGGAGAACGCCGCCCATCAAAAGAAGATAAAAAACATACGCATACGTTTGAAAAAAGAATCTTTTGCTGGGCGCGCCCGCGGAGAAAAACGTTATTTAATGGAGATAGATGCACAGTGACGAGATAAATAATACATAGTATAGCTTACATGGGTGGAGCGGATACATACGGGGATGCGGATGTGCGTCTACAGTCTTCTAATATCCATTGGAGAGAAAATATAGTGCCAGAGAAAAAGGAGCGGAGTTGGTTGGTCAAAAGTAGTCGTTGCCTTCAACCATCGGCTCATTCGGCAGGCGTTCCCGTCGGGTGTGCCGGGTCCGTGACGTCGACCGCGAGCGAGACTTGACTTTGTGCGCCTGTTCCTCAGTCGGGGAGATCGGCCGACGATA
This sequence comes from Phylloporus scabripes, assembly GCA_038090435.1. Lineage (NCBI taxonomy): Eukaryota > Fungi > Basidiomycota > Agaricomycetes > Boletales > Boletaceae > Phylloporus > Phylloporus scabripes. The sequence goes on along the minus strand of JBBPMS010000045.1, from coordinate 46,659 downwards.
AAGTTGTTCGAGCGGGATAGTCTCCAGTCGGATTCGTTGCCTAAGCTCATCCCACACTACCTGCTCGATCGCCTCCATACAGAGAGTCATCTTGCGCAGACGGACGTACAGCACTGCCGCCACCAAGCTCAGGCACTCGGCAGGGAGTGACGCCAGGAGGTCCTTGTTAGCCCCTAGACAGGGTGGATAGGGAGCCTCGAGTGCGCAGCGCGTTGCAGGACATGCGTCGTCCCGAGGATACCATGTCACTATCCGACGCATCGAAATTTGGTCGAGCTGTTCCTTTTTGAGTGCGGTCGCGCCGATGCCTCCCAATTGCTTCAACTCGGCCCACTGTCGAAGCGAATCAGCATTGACAGAACGAGTTCGAACCATGCAGCCTGGGCAACTGTACCTTGCGGACGTCGGTGGTGAGCAGGGTCGTGTTGAGTCCGCGTCGATCGATGTATGTTGCACACGACTGTATCGCCTCGATGCCTGGATGATCCTGTGAAGGATCTCGGACACCGCCCTGCTGTTCGAACCATTCCATAACCTGTGGTTTATGAATAGGACACACCGCCGTCGGACGCGTCAAGACAGGGCGAAACCAGGACGGCGTGGCGATGCAACTCACCGACTCGACGCTCATACTCACCATGCGTGCACCCGCGTCGATACATGCAGAAGCCTGTGCGAGGCACGATACCAGCGAGAGATGTGTTTGGACGGCATATCGGTTTGTCAGCACTCGTGCGGCACAGATACCCTCTTCCGTCGCAGGGAGCTGTCAAAATGTGGGCTCAGCCTACAGGACCCAAAGAGATGAGCCAGACGCCGAACCGTCACGATGATGCGCCACCGCCGCACGTGCGCCTCGTCAAACTTGACCACCATTTCCAAGGCGCTCGATACCATTCCCTCTGGGTCATCCTGAAGACGTGGGTCGACAAAGAGTACAAGTGGACCTGGACACAGATCGAGGAGGACCAGACCGAGCTCGACCATCTATACACGCACGCCTATGAACGCGCGTCTGGGCGCGTCGAGAAGCCAAACTCACAAACTGGTTCGTCGCCGCGCGCAGAAGCGCATTCTTGTCCTTTAGGTCGACGCTATTGTCGTTTCAACAAGATGATGAGAGGGATTGTCACGCGAGCATACAGGTGGCATACAGTCTAGATTCGACGACGCGTTTTGCGGCCACCCAGGCGTGATACCGGAGGTCGTTTGTCGAGACCCGCGCGGCGACATTGTCCGGAGTCACCATGCACCCCCAAAAATCGTGAAACGCCAACGCTGAGGGACGAATCAGCGCGCGTGTGAATATCATATACCCAAGGTTGGCGCGCCGACGTGCACACTTGAACTTACTTTCAATGTCCACCGTATCGGCGTAAACGGGGACGTCGCTAAATGGGAACGAGGGCAGGATTTGGTTGTTGGTCTTGGTGTCGACCCTATCCTGCGCACGATCATAGTTGTACAGCATCTGTCTCAAGTGGTAAGTTCTCGAGACGGGAAACGTGCCCGATGCGAAGCGGTATGGGATGTAGGACACTGGGCGGCCCGGCTCGGCAGAGCACATCGCTAGGGAAGAGAAAAAAAAAATTGGAATGAACGGAATAGAGATCTTGCGATATGAACAAGATCACTCAGCTTTTGTAGCGCGTCTGGGCGGTCTGACTCACAACGAAGCCTAGGAGTGGCGTATTGTGGTGAGCATGGACCGAGTGGCACGCTTGTGGACGAAATTTTACAAAGCACAAAGGCTCTGGGGTGACCTGCACAATGGGGGAACTGTTCCTGAAGCGTTGTTCCATTGGGTGACACCGACAACTGCGCATTCACAAGGCCGTGCAGGCCTCGTTGTGCATCGACGTCGCGTCCCGACCATCACCCATCAGGGGACGAGATCCATGTTGACCGCTCATGACCGGTCCGCTTGGGCACTCTGGCCAATCCGCACGTCACGCGTCTCCGTGCTATAAAAAATGGAAGACAAATAAAAGTTTTGCTTGGCTGAAACGAAGACCCCACGCTGTGCGCAGGCGTGCACTCCACTTGATCGTATGCACTGACTTCCATTTCGACCTGGATTGAAGGGACATTGCTGGACGGTGATGATAGATCATGCAACGAGTGGGCGCCGGTTTCCATCAGAAGGATCGATCGAACCTAAAATGGACTAGCATGGGTTGTTTGGGACTAAGACATATGGATCACATTCCGTGCCAATTCGATTGGCAGGGCACTAAACGTTTTTCCGTAAGGTCAACGATGGCGCCGGAAGAGAAGGAGACTGCGAAATTCGGGGGCTTGATACGGATCTTCTATCTGCAGCATGAACACGTAACACGGTCAGATCCCCACAAGTCAAGGTAAATTGAGCTGTTATGCAAACGCCATCAAAATGACAAACATCCCAAACGCGTTACAGTCTCGATCAACACCGACTCGATCGCACGCAGTCGACGCCTGGGAACAAGTTGCGCTATGTACATTAGAAGACAGTATCATACATGCATGCACATATCCACTAAGATGCCTGAATAAAACAAAAACTGTCCAGAAAATAAGTATTAGTAGAATGTGGATGATTCTAAGGTGCGGTGACAAAAAAAAAAGTGCGACGATAGCAATAAATGGGTATATTCTACAGAAGGAAAAAGACGGACAGATTCGGCAGCGCTGCCCTATCGGTGCACTTGGCCGCCCCGCTCAGCCGAGTAAGTGTGTGCATGCCAGCTGTCAATGTCACCCGCTTCGGGCACAGTGTGTGCGAATGGAGGCAGGGTCGTGTGGTAATGATTTGACTGCCCATTGTGGTGGTTGTGGTGGTTCGAAGGCTGAAAGAGAATAAGGCAAGTATAACTAGCATTCAATTGCGTAGACGTACGCCGTAATGATCATCTTCAACTTTGACGGAACCGTAGTGGTGATTGGAGTGGTAGCTATTGGTAAGAGTGGTATGTGATAACGAGGTGGAACGGCTGTTGGCAGGCGAGTGCGAAGAGTGATTCATTTGGGCGGGCTGCTGGTAGGTGGGAGGGGAGATGGTCATTACACATGCGCGACCTCATGCAGAGGCGGAAAAAAGAGGAAGGACACTCGCCGAAAACGGAGGGCTGGAGGTCGAGCTCGAGCCAGATGGGGTGTTGGGCAGTGGATGGAAGGCAGGGGCATGCAGATTGAAGAGGGAAGAGCCGTTACTTGAGACGCCGTGCGTAGAGGATGAGTTGTGGGAGGGGATATTGTTGTATTGGTGGTGCGACGGCGGCTGTGGGATAGTTAGGGGCGGGGGGCGCGGGAGAGTGTCGGTGTGGGATGCGTCGGGACCCTGGCGAGGGCGGTGTGAGTCTTCGTTGTGGGTAAGAGGGTGAACGAGGCCTACGATGTAGAGATCGTCCATTTTGCGCTTCTTGAAGTCACGGTCGCAACCGCGGGAGTCGTGGAAGGAGTGGAGGGAGTGTCTCCTGCCGTATTCTGGGAGATGTCTGTGATCAGGCTCGCCGAGGAGACGTCTCATCTCCTCGTTCTCTTTTTGAAGGCGGGTGTTCTCCTGCTCAAGCTCGCGAATTTTGACGAGTGGGGGTGGGAGCGCCGCTACCTGGTCTGGGGTGAAGCCGAGGGCAGTCTGGAGTTTTGTGACGGTCTGCTCGAGCTGTGGGGGAGTGAGACGCGCTGTGATCGCGTTCTGGGCGAACTGACCTGCTCGATGTAGGCTTTTCGCTTTGCGCGATGGCGAGCTTGTGCTTTTGCATTACGGCTGCGCTCTGGTCTGTCTGACTGCTGTGACGAGACGGATTCAACGGCGGCGTGAGCCATCGAGGACATGTAACGTTATCACGTAACTTGAGAGGAGGAAGAGGTCGGGGTTGAAAAAAAACAGGAGGGAGAGTTATTATAGTTTGCCATCGCGCCGTGCTGAGACGCCCAAGGGCTCAAAGAATCCACTGCCTCGGATTCCGAATTATCCGCCTTGTCAAATCAGCCGACATGTCTGAACACGACCCTGGTGGCAAACCTTGTTGCTCCCACTCCTTCTTCCAACAAATCTCACATCAAATCTTCGAGAACCATCGAAAAGAAAGACGGCCAATCGCCATCTGCCTCGTCCCCACCCCCGTCGCGCTGTTCGCCTCCTCGCCACAACTCTGCACGGATAATTCTCCCGGCAGTTTGCGGTCGCTGTCAGTGCCGACGCTGTGCCTTAAGGGATGTGTTCGTTTGTTGATCCCCGATCAGCCAAATATTCTTTTTCGAGTTTGGCTCCGCTTTTCCCATTTAATTTAAAACTCAGAAATCCCCGCGACACTCCGATCGCCATCGCCGCTTCCCCTCCTTCGCTGAGTGCTCTGTCCGAGGATATCCACGGTCTACATTCGCACAAAGCTTCCTTTCGTCCGCTCTCCCTCAGATCTCAACCCATTTCTGGACTCAATATGCCATTTTTTGGCGATCGCATATCGCACAGATTGTCCTTCCACCGACACATCCCGCCCTTGCGCGACTTGCCTTTTCCTGTCGACGTTGATCACACCGGCTATCATTCTCCCCCTCTTTGTCTACTCGAATCTCCCCAGCGACCCCACCGTGCACACCACCTCATCGGCTAGCCCTTCGTATCCTAGATACATGCAATGTGGTCGGACCCTTTTTTCACACCCCTGCGAGGTCCGGGTCCCAAGTCCTCGCAATATCACGCGGCCCTTTCCTCCCCAAAAATCACAGAAACAAGGAAAACTAACACGTTTGCAGCATGCTGCCCGGACGCCGCCGAAATTCCATGGGCTATCATGGCCTTATTGTCTCCATATGTACGCGCTGGTGGCCCATCAACGTCCGTGCCCCACTCAATTCAGTCGGCATCGCCCGGCCGATAGACACTCCCACGCACATGGCTGTACTCTCAAGATTGTTCGCGAGATTTAGTCAATTCTGATTGGCTGTCGTCCAGATCGGGTAATTCACCCGAGCAGCCCTGTTTCCGGTATGCGCACGATCTCAGCGCTCCCTTTTTTTTTTTTTTACCACGTCAGTACGTTAGCTTTCGCCATTTATCTCCAACTCTGCACGCTATGAAAGCCTTGTTCACTCACAAGTCTAATTCATATCGCAGCAGAAAAAGAAAGCGACAACAATACCGGCGATGAGGGGGAGCTTGAGCGCGATCTCAGTCTCTTACTCGCCTAACAGCCATGTCACATCCCTTCAGACCCATTCGGTAACTTGAACCCAGGGTGCGCACTTGAAGCACATCGCCTGAGACAGCTCCAATAATGGTGACACTAAGGAGCCGAGCAACACGTGCCCCTTCCCTCTTTGTCGCTTACGTCGCATAGCACGCGGAACGCTGGACAGGTGGCTCCCGTTTCTTTTTGTTTTCTGTACAATCTCAGCAAGAACAGAGTGGAACCTTTTCAAATTCAAATCTCATCCTCGCCTGGCACTCGGATCGAAAACGTGCCTGTACGCCTCAGCGCCCTTCCGATTCTTGCGCCGGCCGTTGCAAGAACCATGTCGCTTCTGATCGTGCTTTTTTATGCATCTTTTCTTGACTGATCGAATCCCGCTGGGCTATTTTCCCCGAACCTGACCGTCCATCTATCCTTTTCTTTCGTCTCTATCTTCTTTTCCGCTTGGAGGGGGCGAAAGTGCGGGATGCGGGACTTGTTAGCAATATGACAATATAATGACAATCTAACCTTGTATGGATTGAACAGTTCCACCTCGTGGAAAGCTCAAGGCGTGCGGGTGCAACAATCTAGCCGAGATAAAGTGGGCTTGTCAAACACCCGTGCGGAAAAACCGTACAAGGAATGAAAAAGGGGGGACGAATGGCAGGTCCAAACCCATTGCGGAATACAAACGGCGCGGACCTGAAAGAACCAACGCCCACAATCAAGTACACACAAATAATATCAAAAATGCGGGCGACGCGAGATGCGAGCGTCTTGGACGTGGATACTATGAGATCAAATAAAAAAAATCTCAACGGCCATCAGATGCGCCCTGTTGAGTCAGACGTACCTTTGTATGTAAGAATGGAGTTAAGCATTAAGCGACATGTCATTGGCTTAATTATCTGGTCGTCCACACTGGCGTAACTCAGTGCACGAGCGACACATAATCAAAAAAAGACCCTCGTGAGATCCATCAACGACAGACGAGACATTGTCCCGAGAGGGGGACGCCGCCGCATCCAGGGTTCAGACCGCAATCAATGTTTGTCCCACCGCATCCTGGCCGAGTGAACAGGATAACAAACAAACACGAAAGTTCCGGAAATGAAGACAATGAACTCCCACTCGCAAAAAAAGAGGGTAGCGACGAGCCGGCGGTGCGATGCGGGGGATGTGTCACTCCCTCCTGAATTGCGTTATCATGCGGGAATAGGGGGCAGAGCAGGCGAGAAAGACCGGGGTATGCCATAAACCCCTGTACGACAAGAACACTTTGTTTGCATACAGGGTGCTGCACGACCCGTCTCTGGAAGACGTCAATGGTCGTGGTGGCGTCCCTAGCGTAAACAGTGTGTGATGCGATATCATCGACGGAGTCCTGACACAGCAAAGATACGGCGCCAACATCAACGGCGTAATCGTCGAGGCAGTGTGTACGCGCGACACCCAATGTCGAAAAGAGAAAAAATAAAGCTTGCTTTCGGACAGCTCAACTGAGTTCAGCATGGAGGTACGATAAACAAAATAGCAGCCAATCCAGGTACCTCAAAAGGAGTAATGGGTCGCACTAGCGGTGGCTTGGCATTGAGCGATACGAACCGATCGGATCGGAGCCCTGAACATAAGACGCTAGAGGTGGGGCGTAGTTCATAGCATCCAACATCGGGGATTGCCACCAAGGTGCTTTGTCGCAGTCATGGGACTATCAATCCAGTCATCAACATATTCGAGGGCGTGTTCCTGTTGCAATGAGTTCATCAAGCAAACTAAAAAAATAAAAGTAACACAGGACAGATCTACTCGGAAAACGCACGATCCATACATCAAGATAGCTATATCTCATCGTCCGATAGGACAAGGCGCCCTTTCCTTGCGGGTCGGGAAACCTCAGCTGCTTGCAGTTCCATTTCCTGCAGTTCAGAATCACTGGAAATGTCGATCAGCTCTGTCATTGCTGCGGGCGTGAGCTTCTGAACTAATCGCGGTCGTGGTCGCACTTTGGCTTTGGGCGGGGGAGACGGCGACCGACTACTACGCAGCGACCTGAAGATCTCATCGTCGCTGTCCGAGTCTTCTCGCGATACATTGGCAAGCGCTCCATCCTCCTCTGCGCTTGGTAAGGCGGCACCCTTGCCTTTCATCCGCCGCTTCTTCGTCCCAGACGCGCGCATCGTCGCGATCTTACCGCTCTCGGCGGCGGCGCGCGCCGTCTTTTCCCGTAGCAGCTTTTCCTTCTCCAGAAATGCCTCCATGTCGCCGGACTCCTCATCGCTATCTTCGATGAACTGAGCGGACTTGTACTTCTTTTCTTCCTTCTTTTTCTTCTCCTTCTTGCGACGTCGGGGTTCGTCATCAGGAAGTTCAACGTCGGAGCCGAGCGATGGTGATCGCCGCCTCCGGCGTGTGCGCGTTTTCTTACTGAGCATCTCACCCGCCTTCTTGCCCTCTAAGTCGATAGGATTCTTGAGGAACTGATCGACGACGTTCAGCCGCTCCCGTAGAACGGACGGCGCGATCGAGGCGGGCACGACCCACTGAAGCTCAACGGCGTCTACAACATCCGTAGCTGAAACGATCAGGCACGAGGCTCCGAAACAGTCACATACCTTCCGCTAAGATCGTAAAGTCGAGCAGACGGAACATGAGCTTGAGCCTCGCGTTTTTGGTAGCGGCTTCAGCGTGCTCATTGCTGATGTAAGGAATCTCTGATCGGCTTCATTCAACGTCGCGCCTGCATTCCAAGGAGGACCGCACGCACCATAGTTGGTGAACTTGGAGATTGCCTCCCTGGAAGGTGCACCGTTCCTTGACGGCGGCTCCTCCGCCTCATCGGCATCATCATCCCGACTGTTTTGATCCGTCTCATCGACGATCTGTTGGCGCTGTCGAATGACTAACACAAGAATCTAGACCAGCGACAAGCGTTTGTCAGCCTCATGTGGACGGCGTGGACAGTCATATCTCCTTACGTCTTTCACCCACTCCACTAGTTCAGACTTACCCTGCTCGACGAGCGCAGCAACGGCGATTCCGATTTGTTCGCTCCAAGAATAGCCTTTCTTAACTTGGACCTCTCCTGAGAAATCACCGTTGCCCTCGCCTATTCTCCGTTTGGATTCCGCTTTTTGATCAGGCTCCCAACTCGAGTACTGCTTCCAGTGTCCGCGGTTCATGGGGTACAACGCCTACAATGCACCAGGCACGCGATAAGCATTGCAAACACCGGAAAATAGATAAGCTGAGATGAATGCCTCACCTCAATCATGAGGAAGGGGTCTTCCTCCACGGTCTTGAAGAACTTTCGTAATATGAACGTTATCAGCTCTATGAGCTTCTTGTACGGTTGGTCCTTCGGAAGCGACCGCTGATCGTCGAGGATCGATTTGAAGACACTCATAGTCGAGACCTATTGACGTACGTTTACACGCGCGCATATCAGGTATGATCACACTCACATTAAAATACAGCCCTTCCGCCTTTGCTTTCACAACCTGTCGGTGGATCAGGCTCACAGCCCTCTCCATCAACTCCGGAGAGTCAAACTCTTTGTACCGTGAGAGGTAGAACAGCAATGTCCGGGCTATCTCGGAGTGTGCGAATTTCTGCCACCGGACCCAATTGTGATTATCTTTGTCACTGACACAGCCGCGCGGCACATGCATGCTTTGCCACGTACCATCTGGAACGCTTCGAAAGTAAACATGGTTTCATGAACCACATTCTCCTCCTCTTCGGCGTCACCCTCGTCTTCAACGTCAGGCACCCCATCTTCCTCCGAAGGGCCGCTACCTACATAACCAAGTCAACACCATTGCATGCTGATCAGGCGGAGAGATGGGATCTAAACCTGCCTTTGCTTTTCTTTTTTCTGGCTGCCTTCTTTCTGACGTACACAGCATTGCTGTTCTCCTTGCCCCACCGCTCCAGCATGTGCAGAAGTGCATAGGCCAAATGAACACTCGAGTTGAGATAGGCTAACGACTGGGTGCCTTCCTTGTAAGATCGCAAACTCTCCATAGCAATGTCAAGCACATCGCCGTTATAAATCAATTGCTGCTGAAGTAACCGCGCGGCATCGTTAAGATCAGGGTCGGAAATAGCTGACGAAGACATGTTGTCGATCAAGAGGAGGAGCTGAGTCAAGCACTCTATCCCCGCTTGCAATTCGTTCCACATCTTGGGCTGGAAAAATCGAACAACCGGCGCCACTCATGAGTTTCAGTAATGAAGAAGACGGTGCGCGACAAACTTTTTCGTCCATGGCTTCCCTCATCCGCTTCAGGACCCAGACAATCCAGCTCCTATCAGTAACCTCCGCAACAAGGCCGTGATCCCATTTCCGGTGACCATCGTCGATGGTTTCCTTGAATCGAAGACTGAGAAAGAACTCGAGCAGCCACTTTGTGGTGTACAATAATCGAAAATGGTCTTTCTCAGTGATCTTGGGGCGCTCTGATTTGATGTCCTTCAGTAATGAGGAAAGGAAGGCTGGCACAAGGCAACGTCGTCAGAAGCACGCAGAGATAAGGCACCATATCAAAACACACGATTGAAACAAGCCAAAAACTTTTTCGCGAACCCCTGCAAGACAAGCCGTGCCTCGAAAGAGAGAGTGTCTTCTCGGGTTAACTCATCAACTTTGTTGGCCTTTCGGGCTCTTCGTTGCTTTGCAAAGTCCAATACACTTCCCGGTTCTTGTGTGATCGCCGCTTGACGGTGAAGGACCAGCGGCCTCGATGATGAGCCCCTGGAAGCTGCTCCATCCGTTGCCGAGGACTCGGCATTTTCGCCATTGCGATCAACGTGCGACTTCTTATTGGAATTGAGCCGGACCGCAATAGTGGTACCAAATCGCGAGTGCCGGGAAGACACATTGCGTGCAATGTCTCGTTTCTTCTTGTCCTCGGCGGCTAAGAGGCGGTGCAAGTTGTGGGCAGGTTGCTGCGTGAACTTCATTCAGTCGTCAGGCCGAGGCGACAATGTAACACATCACCTTGGTTTGGTCAATGGTCAACGCCGTCGGCCGGACACCCCGAAATAAAAGATAGAAAATTTCCAAAACGAGCGTGTTTGATGCATTGAACAATGGATCTTGATTGTCGTTGGCGGCAATAGTAAGCAACAGGTCGAGGGTGTGTGTCTCAGACAATGCCTTGACGAGCTTCGTCTGAAGGGTGGAATATTCCGCCTGATCGGCACTGAGGTGCATGTTCGGTGCGAGGTCCTTGATGAAGGCAAGATTGCGGACAAGGTGCAGAACGACGCTGACAATCTGGCCGTCGCGTTCCTGCCGTTCTTTCGCGGGCTTTGCGAGAGGCGGCAGCATAATGCCGAACAGAGCCTGCATGACACCGGGCTTGAGAAGGGCGGCCTTGTAGTGCAAATGACTCAACGTCAGCTGCGTGTAGTCCGTGCCCCTATCTAGCTCTTCATCCAGCTCTCGAAGCTCCTCGGCCATATCGATAGGCCAGGTCATCGCGGTAACCAAATCCGCACATGCGATGGCGCGTTTGTCCTCGACGTGGCCCTTGCCCGCGGTCGCCAGAAGAATGGGAATGAGGTCGTTTGGAAGGACCCTTGTCTCCCAAAATATCCGCGCCACGGTGCGTTCGTCGTCCGTGTCGTCCTCGCGCCACAACTTCTTCAGGTCCCGGAGACATGCACCCACTTCGTCGCCCATGCGGTACACACTACCTTCGTGGCCACCCAGCGCGTCCACGACGCGCCGCACGACGGGCTCGAATTTTTCGCGGGACGACACATGTGCTTGGTTGTCGGAGTCCGAGCATATCAAAATCACGTCGTCATCGTCCATGGCACCCACTTTGCAAATGTGACAAGTTGACGCGACATGTCACATCACGTGACATGTGACAGTGTGACAGTACATGATGTATCACAGCCTCCTCATCAGGCGCGGTCTTACAGCTGTCCACGGATAAGTCATTTCCGCCCACAGCCTTTATCCTTTCCTCAAGAATTTATACTACAAGTCCCGGTGACAAATGCCAGCGCATGTGGTCGCGACGCTTATCAGCAAGCCGGTGGACAGCGGCCGATCGCGAGCAATACAAACCACATGCCATGAGGGAGTCATGATTTTCCGTTCTTCTTCTCTCTCCTTTGAAGCTCCTTCTCCCTCTCACCCTTGGCGATCTCGTGCGCCTTGTCGTTCAGACCAAGCCGATTACGCGCAATCTATCATGGAGTGTCGTGTCATCGATCAATGACCCGGCTTCCGAGCACCCACCTCAATCGCGTAGAATTGCATCCGCGTCACTGCGTGACCATTGAGTCATCAGTGCAGACAAGCTACCAGTAGCGACGAAAGCTGACCGAAAATGGTGTTGGTCTCCGTGTACTCCTGTGTTGCGTCCGTACGTATAAGTGAGCCAAAATTGAAATCCTTGACCTTCTTTTCATATCTGTCGTAACATTGCCAAGGATCCTGATGAGACACATGCCATTGGGAAACATAGCAAGTTCGACTCACTGGTTAATGAAGTCTCTCCACTTCTTCTTCCCTTCCTCACTCTTGAGCCAATCTTCGTCCAGTTTCACGAGTTTTTCGTATCCTTCTGTATTAAGCTCTGGAAACGAAGTGATGGTGTCCTGGAAGATTTCATCATCCAACCTCGATGCATAGTTATTCGAGGGACGTGGATAAACTGAGCAGGGTCACAGACTTGGTCAACTTTAGGCCACGCGGGGGCACCATCGTGAGCAGATTCCAGTAGGTCTAGATGCGATCAGCGGTTGCGCAGGGTCGAACGCAGCACGTCAAACTCACTTCTGCATGCTCGACAGCCTTGACTGCAAATCTAGACCCGGGCGGCTAGTAAGCGCAACTATAGCCATGGGGGGTGCACGCACTGTTTTTCGATCTGCGTTTCCACAAATTGGATTCCCATGAGCAACGTGGATTCAACATGCAAATCTAAACATTCGAAGAACACACCTCGACGAGATTCTGAGCCTCATTCGGATCGAACCGTTGAGTCGACATTGTGTTGGCTTACGTCCAAGTCGGAGCGTTGGAACGATGGTTGGCAAGGAATTTCGAACTGGTCCGTCAGTGCAATACTGCCATGTGGACTTCCTCCCGATTTGGGGTTAGGGTTAAGAACAGTACATCAATCTGTCTTTAATCCACCAACGCCAACCTGTCACAAGCCATCTCACACAATCCAATCCGTTTTCCGATCAGTTACGATTTCGCCTTGCCCTTATTGTCTACACCCACCCCGAAACGTTTCAGTTTCTCAAAATACTTCTGTACACGACTTGCCACCTGTCTTGGAGTCCGCCGCCCTCCCATAGCCTGCGATATTTTGGCCCACCTGTCATCAACATGAGTAATGAACGGAACAAGCTTATAGAGGCACGTGCCGATTCCTTTCTCCATCAGGAATCTCTTCCAACAGTCGTTCCAGCAGGTGTTGCTCAGATATGGACCAAGCTTGCTTGTAGGTCTCTGATCTGTTTCTATCAGTCCCTGCATTCACCCCCGACACGGACAGCGGCTCCGATTTGGGCTTACAGGCCGTGTCGTGCTCGGTAATGTCGCGGGAGCGCTTGCCGAGACCTTGTGGTGATATCGGAGCAGGGGCCCGCTTATTCTCTGCCTCCGTTGGTGGTGTCAGAGACTGGAGCTGGAGTTTCAGAGATGGTTTACGTGTACGCGATTCTCGATCGATGTGGTCCCGTAGAGATATGACAGCGTTATGGATGCCAGCGGAATTCGGTAGCTTCGTATCGTGCTGCACCGCATCCTCGGCGGCCACCGCGCTCGCGTTGTCACCAACCATAAGGTCATCAGTTTGCTCCAGAAAGTCGCCCAGCGGCACGGAAATACAAGATGGTGGCATCTCCATGCTCACGTCCACTTCTACGCCCCCGCCAGAGGATTCTCCCTCTCCGAAGTTGCACGCGGATACCAAGTCTGTGTTGATCTTGCAATCCTTCAGCTCTTGAATCTTTTCGCTGGCCTGTTCGCTTTTGCGAGTAGTAGTCATGAAGTCTTGAATAACCGGCTCCTGCCGGGATTCGTTTTCACTGGTGCAGAGGGATGATAATGTAGGAGTGGGAATATGACTAGGGTCGCTCGACGACGAGTTAATATGAGGATTAGAAGTAACCGTAGGATTGGAATACGTGATCACGTCATCAGAGGTGGATAAGTTTTCGAGTACAGGGTCGAGAATGACTTTACGGGCATCTTTGACGAATTTCTGCAGGACGGAGAGCGGAGACTGCTGAACGTTGGAGGGGACAGATTGTTGGGTATGATCAATGCGACTGCGGATGGCAAGGGTACGCAGGGGTGTTGGGTCTATAATTAGGAAAGCACGATGAGCATGACACGTAGCCACGAATTTGGTGGCGGAGGCAGACCACTCGATGAAAATGCTTCCCAAGCAATGTTGGTCGGAAAGGACTGGGAAGGGTGATAATCTTGGAGCTTTGATAGCTCTTCTTCAGGTAGAGAAGTCTCCTAGCAGAATGGTCCAGAGTCACGAATAAAGTGGAGTCAAAGTGGAGAAAGTGGATACCTGGAAGCTGCTGCAAGGTGCAAACTGCTCCGGAGACGCGGAAGCATCTGCCTTGAGCCTTTTCAGCCGTTCGATATCGGCCTGTGTTCGTGTAAGCAGCTTTCTCTGATGCTCCAGGTAGGCAGAGAGCGCCTGAAGCCTTTAGTCGTATTTAGTACGCAACGAATTATAGCCAAGTTTCGTAGGGCACGTACGTCTCTGCGCGTCTTGACTCCATTGGCGACTTCCGCTCGTCGTCGTGGTCATGGAATGGAAGATTTAGCAACGTCGCCGTCAACGCCGGCTTGCCCGCCAAAATTTCTCCTGAGTCTGGGCACGATCTAAACTATTCTACTTTAGGCAGTTATTTCTCACGCCTGGCGTGAACTCGGACGCCTATCTCGACGCGCCAGCCTCACCGACGCCGTGCTCGTCGTCGCCCACAGCGAGCTAGCACTAAATCAACACCCGCTTGCCGTGCACCACGATGTCCTCGCAGTCCCTCAATACCTCATCGACGACCTCGCTCTCCCCGAGTATCGCCAACCTCAACGCCCTCGCCTCGCCCAAGCCCACCCCCGAGTCCATCCAGTTTGCCCAGCAACGACGTCTTACCACTTCATCGCTGCCACCACCGACATCGCTGAACCTAGTATGGTCGTTTTAAGCGCGTACTTGTCCAACTCAGCTGATCGCCGCTGACAGCCAGAGCCTGTCTTCGGACATCCGCCGTCTCCACGCAGGCCACATTCACCCCTCCGCAACGACTTCGTACCAAGAAGGAATTCACAAGACAGCCAGTCTGGCGACGACGATGACGGCGACGACACTAGCAGGTGGGCGCGCAGCCAGTCCCCCCCTGCATCGGTGTCCCAGTTCGCGGCCAACCTCGCACATCGCGTCGGCTCGTTCATCAGCCCCGCACCAGCCATGCGCGGCCTTCCATCAGACGCCGAACTGGAGGCTGAAGCACAGCGGGAACGCGACCAAAGCAGGCGCGAGGCTGAGCGGATACTCACTCGGGAAGCGGAAGAACGACGCACCGTGGAGGAACGTGTCTTGGCCATGATGAACTCTGGTTCACCCAATGCATTGCCACCCCCACGCAGCGGATCGCACACGATGCCGAACCCGCCCTCGCCAGCAGCCTCCACCAAGGAAGGCGCCACGGGCTGGTGGCAGGCCGCAAAGTCGAGGCTCACACCCACCAAGGACAAGGAACCCCTCACGCCTGCACAGCAGGTGATCCAGGAAGCCAGATCACGCTCAAAGGAAAAGGAAAAGGACAAGCCAAAGGACAAGGATTGGCCCGCGTCTACCACCACCAAGTACACTGACCCCGCCTTTCTCAACCTCAAGATACCCGCCAGTCATTCTACCCCTGGGGTATCCTCCTCACCCACATCACCCACCCAGAATAAGACTCCAGTCAGGCTGTCTCCTGTGCCGGTGCCACAACCCATTAATATATCCCCGATCTCCCTTCAGCGCGGCGCATCTCCAGGCGGATCCCCCGCGCGTGAACAGCCACCTTTATATGCCTCGTTCACCCCCACAGGGACTTTAGATGTCCCAGGAACGCTGCTAGTGATAGCCAAACGCTTCGAGAAGCTCGAGCGTTGGACCGTGTCTCATGTGCGTGCACTTGAAGACCGCATGGGAGATGTCGAGCGCTGGCTCGTCGACAAGGAAAATGAGCGCACCAAAGACACTAATGACAAGGCGAATGTAGAAGGGGAAGCCACACGCCCATGGGAAGCAGACATGGGAACGATCAGAGATGATATCACCGAGCTCCAGGGACGCATCACCGAGCTCGGACAGGAAATGGCGCGTTTTGCAACGTCCCCTGCTGTCCTATCCAACAACCGCGCGGCTCACGCCTCTCCCGAGTTGCGTTCAGCCCCGCCGACCGAGTCAATGACCGTAGGCACACATGATTCGTTCAGTTCAGTCTCCTCTGCTAGCCCACCAGAGAGCACGGTAAGCACGCCGGCTATGAGTGTATTTTCGACGCCTCGCCGGGCTCCGTCGCTCACGGCTCGCGAATCCACGAGCCCTCCGTTTGCATCAAAAGCTTCATCCAGAGCAGGCACACGCCTTCCGTACCCCACGGGGGATTATGCCAGCCCTGGCGATGTCATCTCTCCAACGCACACCCCTGCAAGCTCTCCCCCTGCTGCTTCGCGACCAACATCCATGGTCATCTCTGGCCTCCCCCCAATATCATCCCCTCTTGAGTTTTCTACACCCACGTCGCCACCCACCCGGATGACATCCCCCGCTCCAGGCGGCCTTCCACCTCCAAGCATTCAAAGCGCCAGACGGGGCAGCGTTAGTCCAACCCCACTACCCGGACGAAAGCGCTACACGGTTGCCCTTGGCGGTCCTATCGTCGCCCCACCTGAAGTGGAGGCCGAGTACGAACGCGAGCGTGCGAAAGCGCTCATGGGCACCGCCTATTTCTCGACCACGACGGAGAGCAGCGAGGACGATGACGAGCATGGCGATGAGACGGTCGGTAAAAAGGGCGCGTCACGCGCGGCCGCGGCGGTGCGGCTGGTTGGCGCTGAGGACCGTGGACAGGCATCGAGTCCGCGGGCGCGGGCGCAGTCGACGCATACCGCGGCGTCTGTGCAGAGTGAGTCTGCGCTATCGAGGCACCGGGTGCGGTCGCAGTCGACGGACTTGAGGACGGATAAGAGCGTGACCGGGGATCAGCCGTCTGGTCGGTTCGTCGATCCGCTCGTTCTGCGGCGGCAGTCCAGGTATGACAAGACCAAGGACAAAAAGCCGTTGGTTGGCCCAGGTAAGAAGGTGCCCGTCGGACAGCTTGTTGCGTTTTTCGACTCGGAGAGGGGCCATCATTGACGCAAGGCTACGATTTGCTACGAATGTTGATATGTTGCTTCATCTAATTCGTTCTGACTGATTTACAACAGCTTGTTCACTTTTTGATACCTTCTTTGCACTGGTTGCAAACAATATTATCGATACAGTTTGTATTTCTATTAGTGCACACAGACATCGAAACCCCCGTCTTCTTTATCCTAATCTACAAAATTATCATGTCCAGAGACGTATTGGCTCGTTCTTTTTGCGATATCAGATGATCAGGGTGCTAGGAGGTGTGTTAAATGAGCCACATGCTTTTTTTTTTGTTCAGGCATCGAGACGTTGGGCAACAAGCGGGCACTCAAAGAATTTGGTTTGCACGGGAATGGTGACAGCATTCGAAATGATCAAAGCTCGGCTTTCCGCTTGCATTCCGCTTCGTGATTGAAGATAGGTCGACCTTATAAAGTTAGCCATATTGATATCCGTATCATCTTCTCTCGAGTCTGACCAGATGGTCCTTTCCTTGGATATTCCCGCCCCATGCTTAGTCGCTGGCAATGCTAGTGCCACTGCTCAAAAGCTCAAGCAGACAACAGTCCTAGTGGAACAAATGGATCGTATGTATATTGCTTAAGATATTAGACAAAATCTCACACTCAACTCGCAAAGCAGGCTCTTAGTTTCTCTTCATTTCGTGACGCGATCTCAGCCCACTTGCGCCTGGCCTTCCGGCGTTTTTTATATGTTCTAGCTCAACCACTGGAATATTCTTGGAGTTTCCCCCGAGATATGAGCCAACATCCGTCACCCATTCTATGGCCCCAACAAAAAAAAACCGCTTGCTGCGACCGTCTGCTGTGGATTCGTTGAGGTCAAGGAACGATAGGGTGCTCGTGGTCAAGTGAAAGAGATCCCCGTCTGCGAGGACAAATGATGCGCTCATTCTTTGGATGGGTCTTTGATGGTGATGAGAGCCGGATGTCTCTCGCGTGTACGTCACCTACGCCTTCCTCCCCTCAAATATACCTATGGATGTTTTCGTCCCGGTTCAATACTACGCTGTACCGTGGGCAGCGGCCACAATCCTCCATGTTCCGTCAGCGCTGACGATTCACGTCCCCTTCTTCCTCACAAACCAGGACGTGGATGGTTTCTACACGCCGATCGCCGCGCAATTTGTTGATTTCTTTCGCAACATTGATGAGCAGTGGGATACATTGATATCCTACATTACAGATGGCGTCATACCCGATCTGGAAGGGGTCATTCATGACATTCGAGGCCATTTGTAGGCAAGTTAGCGATGGACGTACGTACAGATTGCCTCTGAAACCCTTTAGGCACACTTTCATGCCAATCCTGAACGTGCCGCAGGTTTGCTTGAAATCGGCCCTCCGTCCTCCCTTGAAGGATGGGCCACCCGTGTTCGGCCAAAATCGACTATGCTCCGCACTGTATGTACCGGCCTATTTAGTCTTCAGCTTCCAAGGGCATGTACTCTTGCTCTCATTCCTCATTGTTCGCTAAGCATTCAATAGGTAAGATTTATATTGGGACCAAACCTCTTAATCCGTAGCCCTGGATGAATCAACCACTGGTATTTTATATGACGTAAACTAACCGGAAGAATATGTTCACCTAAATGACAAAGTCGTTGAGCTCTTGGACGTTACTCAGGGTGACAGTCTTGAAAGTCTTCGTCGAGCGGTCAGTATTTGACCCTCTATCTTGGGCTTTGGATGTTTGCTGAGCAATGCGGCGTAGTGGGAAGTGGAAGTGGGAATGCAGCACGAGTCGATCCCGCGATGTCGTCTCCATAATTGGGTTCCATATTGAGATCAACCCACCTATCTTCACATATTTTGGAAGGGAATCGTTAGTCTACCATCTTTCGTACCACTTCACACGACCTCATGATCGGTAGAGTAAAGATGCAATTCCCACACACGCAGGTCGCAGATTTTGACCTGTCAAAGGTCTTCCGCATCATTACTTCAGAGGTGGATGACCGCACATTACCTTCAACCTTGGGCTTCATTGTTGCGCTATCCAAGGCGCCAGGTGCGTCAATGCGCTTATGACAGACAAGATACTACTTACACCCCAAATAGGCCCGAATGCACATCTAGCACAGAAAGAACTGTCTGATGCGCTCGTCGCTACTGATAGTAAGCATCAGCGTGCGCATGAGGACGGGCGGATTCGCCTCCCCACAATCCGTATCGTGAAGCAGGGCACGCTTCTCGAGTATTGTTGTTGAGGGCAAAGACGCTGAGCGGCAATGCCTTGCAATTCAAAGTACCTACGGTACTGGTTGATCAGACGATGAAAGAATGAATCCTAGAGTGGGTTATCCTGGAACTTTGACATCTCTTGGAATCGGTTAATGTAGTGTTTTGACAATTGTCTTCCATGTAACAACCACTTGCGTTTCACGATTGAAGGCGGCCGTGTATATCGAGTTTTGACTGTGCTACTAGGCTAGCAGCAGTGCTTGAGCCAAGCGGTCGGAGCACGAAACAGCAGCCGGGGGGAACAGGATTCCAAATATGGCAAGTGAAGCTGTAGTATGATGGCGAGCGACCCCTGCAAAGCTAATTAGCAAGCCGAGCCGTCTTGTCCTCTTTCTCCTACCACCACCTACTCATCGAATGCCGACACAAGCCCCGCCCGTCACAGGGCGTCCGCCAAGTATGGGCCCCGACAAGTCCACTGCTAGGCGGGCCACTGAAGATGATGAAGCTCGTCCATACGTGATCGTGAGCGACATTGGCAAGGGAAGCTTTGCAACCGTGTACAAGGGACACCACGAGGTATGTAGCGCGCTACTTTTGCTTTAATGTTTGAGACTCCATGGCGCTTCTCAGGAGACCCACCATACAGTCGCCATCAAGTCCGTCCGAAAAGACATCCTCAATGCGAAGCTCCTCGACAACCTGCAAAGTGAAATTGAAATCCTCAAATCGTTATCCCACCGCCATATCACAAAGCTTATCGATATTGTGGTATGTGTCATTTTGCTGTTGTTGAGTATCATGGTTTGCACAATTGTCGAGCCGCTATCGTACGAGCAGAAAGTGGTGGCTATTTTTCACGAGATCGCGTCACACCTTCTGTCTTCTCTTTTTATCGTCTGGAAGCAATCAGCCTCACGTTGTACTCATTGGTCATTTCTTAGCGAGCAGAACGGAGTATATTCCTCATTATGGAATATTGCGCAGGTGGAGACCTCACCAATTACATCAAGAAGCGTGGTCGCGTTGAGGGTCTCGAGTATGCACCAGTCCCAGGAGCTGCGCTACAGTACTACCCCCATCCAAGGTCAGGTGGCCTCGACGAAATAGTTGTCCGCAGCTTTCTGCGCCAGCTAGGCATGTTTTCTCTTGTTTTTTTTTGCATTCGCACGAGTTAATTACCAGGAATAGCTCGGGCACTAAAGTTCTTGCGGACCAGAAATCTTATCCATCGAGATATCAAGCCACAGGTACGACTTTCTTACACTCTTCTCAAGCATGTGGACTCATTGGACACAGAATCTACTTTTGACTCCGGCCCCTCCAGAGGAACTAGTGAAAGGACATCCTATTGGCGTACCAATTCTAAAGGTCGCCGATTTTGGGTTCGCACGGTCCCTCCCCAACGCAATGCTAGCGGAGACACTATGTGGTTCACCGTGAGTCTATTTCTGGTCGAGACCTGGTTAATGGCTAAGCAGTGTATCAGATTGTACATGGCACCTGAGATTCTGCGTTATGAGAAGTACGATGCAAAAGCTGATCTCTGGAGTGTTGGCGCTGTACTATACGAAATGTGTGTAGGGAAACCACCATTTCGTGCGCAGAACCATGTCGAGCTCCTTAAGAAGATCGAACACTCCAGAGGTGTCAAATTTCCTGACGAAGAAACCCCACGTTCACCTTCGAATCATCATAATCCACATTCTACATCATCGACGAAACCGGAAGAGACCATAATTGTACCTTCTGACATCAAAGATCTTGTCCGTGCCCTTCTGAGGCGTCGGCCGGTGGAACGTGCCAGCTTTGAAGAATTCTTCAAGAGCGAAGCCCTCGCGAAATCCAAGTTTTCTCGTCCGGCTCCTGACCCGCCATTGCGCGCGCCAGCGATCACCATTGCTGCCAGCATGCAAACAGAAGAAGAAGAGTCGCCCATTGGTAAAATTCCCGAGCACCACAAAGTAATTCCCCCAGAGGTACTGGATCCCAAGGCGATGATTCCGCCCAGCAAGTTTCATTTCCGGCGAAGGGATACGGTGTCGGAAGACACGGCTGCTGTCGCTATTCCTGGGCCTTCTCAAAGGTGATATATGAAGGCATCCCGTTTATCGCATGTTAACTTTGATTCACCCTGAATAGCCCACCGTCATCGCGTGGTAAGGCATCCCCGAGCCCACATGAACCCACTCAAATCCGAACTGACGCCGAACCTGTCCGGGTCGCGGAAAATAGAAAAACGGGACGTCCACTCAAGCCATTATCCACTGAGGGGTCGATCATCCCTGGCGAATCGGAAGAAGATGGAATTATCCGGAAAGAATACGTGCTCGTCGGTGATGTGCGTGCGCTCGAATTTAATCGCGCTATTGATGGTAATTGCTTTCATTCTATTATTCATGCAGATCCCTCATGAAAGGATCTACAGAGCTCAGCACAGCCCCCCGCAGGACATCTCACGCAGGTGGGTCTCCTGTTGCAGATGATGTACATCCTTCGGACCATGTACCACCCTCGCCACGCTTGCATTCACCTCTATCTGCGCCAATACCTACAGCTTATCAGACTACGTTTCCTCCTCCGCCACACCCTCTCGCACCACCTCTGTCTTCCTCACCTAGTCGGGTAGCTTCGAACGCACTCAGTCGCGCGCTCTCGATCGCGTCTCGTAAGCTGTTCGGGGTATCAACACCCAAATCACCCATCTCCCCAGGCTCTGGTCATTATCGTGCGCCACCTTCACCCCGCCGACCACAACTTTTGCTCAAATCACCCACGAATGGAAATGATATGGACAAGAACGCCGTCCTCGCAGCCCGTGACCCGATGGAGGACGCATTGCTTGCTGCGTTGGAGGAATTGGCACAAAAAACAGACGTGCTGACGCATTGGGCAGATGAGATGTACGAAGCCGTGAAGGCAGTACCTCAAAGTAAGCCGACTTTCGTTCCTTGTTTATCTGCATTTGATTGACTGGGTGGGCTGCTCAGAACCCCTCCCTGATCCCGCAAAGTTTTCACGTCGAGAAGGGGAGGCCGTAAAGCACGCTGAACGGCGACGGAATGCAGATCAAGAAGCCGGATTTACTGCTGTGACCTGCGTCGCGGTGTACATGCTCCTCATGTCATTCTCCCAGAGAGGCATCGACAAACTGCGCAACTATCAAGAGCATCTACACATGCGGTATCCAGAAGGGGACTTTGTGGTTAGTGCGGGCTTTGACGATGGTAAAAACTTCTACGACCCGCGCATATCCTATACGATGCTGATGTCTTCTCTAGCGCTGGCGTGGTTCAAGGAACAGTTCATCAAGTGTAACGACCGCGCTGCGCTCGTGAAGACGTGGTTGCCGGCGCAATACGACGGCCCCAAGATATACCTTGATCAACTAATTTATGACCGGGCGTTGATGCTCGTACGTGACTCGCTGTTGTATCGATCCCTCCATGAACGTGATTTGCAGAGCCGAACGGCAGCCCGCAAGGAACTTTTGGATCAAGCCACGAGTCCAGACGAGTGTGAAAAACTGTACGAAGAGTCCTTGTGGTGTTTATACACGCTCCAAGATGATCTCCAACAAGACAATCCATTCATGGAAGAGGATCGTAACACGATAATGACATGTGTGCCATCTCTTTTGTCTCCGCGTAGGCACGCTCACGTCATGGATAGGGATAACGAGAACGAAGCTTCGGCTCGTCCGATGTCGAGCCCGAATGAGCATGAACGACAGGGATCGTATGAAGGACGCACTCGCGGATCAGAATCTAGTTGATGCCAGATATCCACCTCCTTGGGATCCACAAGCGCTCGAGAAACTGGAACAGCAGCAGCGGGCTGTGGCTGGGCAGCGCTCATGACATTTTTTTATTCTTATATTTTGGAGTGCTAAGCTGTTGTTTACATTGTCTCCGTCGGTCTGCTGATTGTTAACGTATTGGATATGACGAGCAATAGGATGATCACTACTGTTTATGCAAATTTATGCAAATCTTTCTTTTTATTGACATCTCCTAGGGACTTTCAAGCATTGTTTATATATACCATTGTAATATCCATATGCTGTATCTTAGTTCTCGGTGGTGTCCAAAAGTACCACCTTAATCAACACGAGAAGGATGTGTCGCGAAGACGGGTACTTGGGATACACAATAAATGAAATTTCTTCAGAAATCGAAGCTCTTGTTCAGATCCTCATACAGTAACTCCTTCATTCCAGGTGGGAGAAGTGGTTCCCCACCAGGTCGGTCAGCGATGTACTCTGTGTGTCAGTAAGGATTGAGTCACTTTTATGATTGGTCTGAACGGACTGAAAGGCATTTCAACGCTCTCCTTGAGGTTAAACCTGATAGTCGGGAACACCTGCAACGTAACAAGGAGTCAGCGAGGTCGACCACATGTCGAGCCTGTTCGACAACATACGACATAGGGAATATCATCCAGCGAAACTACTCATTATCATTGTTATTTAAACCGAACGGATGCAGTTTTGAACACCCTGAAGCTCACTCTTGTCGTCGACCACCCGTTTGGTAACGCCGAGGGCCGTGTCTGTCGTCATCTGCACAGGCCCGAGGTGACGCGTTGGAAATCCCAGTTGACGGAGCTGGGACGTGCGGTCTCTCGGCGGATCATCGCCTGGTGTTGTGAGAGCTGAGCGTACTCGATGAGGAGGGGGACACACCGAGTATACCCTGAAGAATCGCGCATCATGGGTCAGTCGGGGGAACCACGCAAAATGACATCAGGAATGTCTTGCCCCGAATAGGAACCACTCGAATTCGAGGCCGTCGTTAGGATCGAGTTGGCGTTCCGCCTTGGGATCGAGCAAGCATACTTTGGACAGGGGGACGTCTTCATCCGCGAGCAGCTCTAGGACAGATTGGGTATATACTTGGGAAGATGCCACTGAGTCGCTTGAAGACGTCAATTTGGCCTGCAAGGAGGTAGATGATCGGTGTGACAGGTGGGTGAAGAGGACGCGAGCAGACGGGCCAGCGAGCGTTTGCATATGCTGCCAAAGCAGAGAAGTGTATACGAGAATAGGGATCGATTATGATGTGGAGAGCTTACGGTATACTCGAGCTCGACCCACGGAGGAAGAGAGCTGGGGGTGGCTTCGTCCTCCTCCATATGCTCTGCAGGTTTGCTCAGTCGTTATTCTTTTCAAGACATGGTAGGCCTGGGGATATTAATGACCTATAACGTATACGGGGCCCATGATTGATCGAGTTACGGGGAAACCCTGCGTTCGGTAGTAAATTGTTGATTCTAGTGATAGCTTTTTTCGGGCCTACGACGATGCTCGTGATAAGTTCACCCAACGAGTCCCGATGGGCACAACTTACCTTTCGTGAAATACTGCGGGACTAGGATTTGTGGTAGCTAGCACAAGAGTTAGTAGTAACTGTTGATGATCAATGAGCTGGCAAAATGATCAGTCGACATGCCGAGCATGGGAATTTTTGCAATACGTTGTGGCGCAGATCATTTCGATCAACAACTGCCACCATCACTGCGTTCAAGTGGTAGGTCCCGCGGCTACAATCCCGATTCGAACAATTCAGTCTTGAGACGCGGCTTTCTAGACTTTTTATGAGTGGCCCCTGATTTCCCAGACTCACACCCTCATCCGCTCAGCAGCCCTGGATCAGTGCTACTTTGCCAGTCACACGATTAAGTGCGGACCTCAAGAGCTATGCTTAGCGGAGCGAAGGCCACATGGATCCATGCTGGCGGGCCCAGGAGGAGTGGCAGTCTATGATCGCCCGCCTGTACACGTCGACATTTCGTGATCGCTCGCCAGTGTCACCCAACTGTGCTTCCAATTGTCGGAACTTACTTGGGATGTACACGCATATGAAAGGCACAGGGAGTTTTATGTGAAGAAAGTGTTGCGCGACTTGTGGTCATCCGTTGTTGAATCAATCATCTCTGTCTTGCAAAACGACACTTGGCTGCTCTTGGATTCACGGGTCTGGTGGTGTCCGACCTCGAAATTCATATCTCTTCCGTTCCATGCTGCGGGCCCCCACCGGAAAACCGAGAAGAATTTTATGGACAAATATGTTATCTTGTACACTCCATCTCTCGGCTCTCCTTCGCGCACGCGACCGTCTTCAGCGCTCCCAAAAGTGCGCACACGATATCTCTAGAGTAGCAAATGAGGACTAGCTTGCGGCCGTTGGCCAGGCGGCCCAGTGCAGATATCCAGCCCGGCGAGCCACCAGAGGTGGGGCACGAACTCCGTAGGGTCCGTAACGAAACAGGAATGGCCTCGAAAGTGAATTTCGAGACTGTCACGAGAGCTACCAACGAAGGTGCCTTCCAGGCATTCCGTGACCACCACTGGATCCACATCGCCTGTCACGGCGCGTAGCAGCAAAGAAGCCATTCGATGCGTGGTTCGCGATGGGCGACGGCAAGCTGATGTTGATGCGCATCATCCAGGAGCGCTACACCAACTCCGAGTTTGCGTTGTTGTCTGCGTGCCACACGGCGGTGGGAGACGCGTCGACATCGGACAAGGTATTCCATCTCGTGGGTGGGATGCAGTTTCCCGGATTCAATAGGGCCATCGGGACGTTGTGGAGGGTAGATGATGCGGTCGTGCACCAGATGGTCACTCGGTTCCACAGACTACCGGGAGATGTTCAAGCAGCCGGTGCTTGATTTGGAGTACGCGGCTACGGCGCTCAACGCTGCAGCGCTAGAGAAGTGTATTGTGTTTGTGCACATTGGGAAT
>JBBPMS010000045.1:0-21056 GCA_038090435.1 Phylloporus scabripes | reverse complement strand
ATTGGAATCTGAGCATAGTTAATCAATGTATGTCTTCCTTCTCTTCTGATTGTGGTTCATGATGATTTTGGCCTAGTTCGTATTATATCTTGAGTTCAGTGCTAGCGAATATGGAACTAGTCATGTTTTGCGCACATTGGGATTTCCAATCGTCGAGGCATGTTTCTGTACGATGCACCGTTAACGTATGCTTCCTTCTATATCCCTATGTTTCGCCTTGTACTATGTCCTTGCATCTGCTCACCAGATCGTGTTTTATGCAAATCGGAATTCTCAAGTGGCGTCCGTATGACAGTGACATAGTCGGAGCCCATGTTCATTGCTCTAAAGCTTCAGTTCGAATCAGTCGATTGACGAAGAGTGACCTATCTTCTGGAAGTGCGTCTAGAGATGTATCTCGATACCCCCGAGTCATCCAACACTTACCGCGCTTAGGCATCAAAGGGCAGATTGGAAGAGTCACTGACTCGACTCCACCCAAAGTCTAGTCGCATCCGACTCTCTCGTTCAAAGTCTCCATCGAAAATGAACTACGATTGGACACTATTTTCTGCAGTGTCGTTTGCAACTTAGTAAAGTCATCGGAGGACAGTGAAACAGCTCAAATAAATGGGATTGAGATGGACCTTCACCAAGTGAGTACTGAAGTACCAGAATGGACGCAGAGGAAATGTAGCCAATAAATAAACCTAGAAAGTCAGGCAAGCTCAAAACTGAAGAACGGTCCGCTCTTAGTAGGCTGAGAGTCCCCCACACCCGGAAAGTCGCCACTCCTGGAAACGTCTGCCCAAGAATTGAACCCAAACACCACTGGGATCTGGTTCCATGCTTTCTGTATCGCCCAACTGCGTCGATTGCTTAGATCCGACTTGCACGCATCGCAAAACAGCTTGTCCCACTCAGACCGCCAGGGACCGAACGGCTGTCCGACGGTCACGTCGTCTGACCAGACCCGCTGTATGCGCGGGGCACAGCTGGATTGGACAACACAACTGTCAGACACGCACAAGCTTTGCGCGAGCCGAGTGCGGAACGTTTCGAGGATGTTTTTCACGAGAATAAAGGAGCGCAGGTTTTGGTGACTTAATGCATAGGTGGCACCCTCGAACTCGTACCCATCCACGATGTAAGTCAGGGGACAAGTGACCGCGCATTGGTACATCGCCAAAGGAAGCGGTGCTTGCAGGTTCATCGCTTGCAAGAGGTTCATGATCCGAAAGTTGTGGGGGTCAGAGTCAGTCACTTTTGGAAATAATCGGAGCTTCCCATTGTGGGACGAGGAGATGCGAGCTGCGACGTTCAGTGTGGATTCAAAAGCACAGCACAATCTTGCTCTGGCCTCGCTAAAGAGCTGCTGTATGGCGTACTTTTCTCCTAAACG
Source organism: Phylloporus scabripes (assembly GCA_038090435.1). NCBI lineage: Eukaryota > Fungi > Basidiomycota > Agaricomycetes > Boletales > Boletaceae > Phylloporus > Phylloporus scabripes. Next base: position 19,675 of record JBBPMS010000045.1, on the reverse strand, counting down.
CAAGAAAGCAGAAATGGAAGGAAGTGGCATTTTCTCATAAAACGGCACGGGATAACTAGATCAAGACTCATCAGCAAAGAATACAGGTTGGTGGTCAGTTACTTTGCAGAACCCTCACCTTCTGTCGTACATCGCTTTGAGTACCATCTGCATATCCGTGGCAGCATCATGAAGCTGTATGAGGGGGCACTGCTCAATGAGTTCTTTTTCCCCTTCATCGGGCTCAGGGCACTCGAACATATTTTTGAAGATCTCCGAATTCGCACTCAGGATACTGCGATGGACTCGAAAGTGTTTTCCTTGGACTGCGAGAACTATGTTTCCGTCCTCCATCCATGGATCGAGGCGATCTGAATCAGGTTTCTGATCTCCAGAGGTTTCTTCAGCCATGATTTGGGGCCTGGGCCGTGAACATTAGAAACAAGAAGTTGATCTGAGAATAACTGCTCAGCATGGCTCACTAGAAACAAGTTCAACGGCGAACTATCACTGGATCGCTGTAGGAGACAAGACTTAGGGACAGAACTGGGCCACCGTGGGTGGACACGTTGCATGCAGGTGCTCATAATATCCGACGACCAATCAGAGCTGAGACTCGGACTTCTAGAGTCTACTTATTATGGCATCGCATGGATCGTGGACACGGATTGACTTGGAAAACCCATCATTTTGATATGGTATGCACAGGGGTCTGATGGAAATTACTCTCTACAGCACCTAATTGTCATCAAATTTCTACCTGTCATTGACTAATCCCAACAATGAGCGAAAGAAGTATGCGAAAAATATAAAGCTTACGAGCCCGAAGGAAACGCAAGCCCAAACATCAAGGACCTGATTCTTTGTCTAGCTCTTCACAGGGACCAAGCCCCAGGTCCATAACCTTTTCGTGCCTTTTCCTTAATTCTGCTCTGCATGCAGTACAGATTTCCATGTCCCAGCCAGGACCCGATAGGGCAAAAGGAGATTTACGCTCTTGAAAGCGAAGAAGGTTTGTAAGGATGGGAACAGCGCACAAACTACGGGAGTAGTTTTGGCCTGTTCGTCGATCGCAAGGTCTTCGCAACCTGCCCAAGTGTCTGAATCATGCACCTTTCAACTTCTGCGAGGAAGCTTTGTGCAAGAATGCAGGATCGAGTATTGAGTGGTGAAAGAGTGACCATTTTACCCCCTCACCCCCGTCCATTTGCAATCGACGTCGCAGGGCAAGCAAGGGAGCAATAGAATATCGCCATGCCACTGTTGAGAAGACTCCGGCTTCGGCCGCAATGTTCATGACCGTGAAATTGAAGGAGTCATTTTCAGAAATACGGGGAAACAAGGCTGTCCTCTTTGGAACTGACACATAAGTGTGAGGGCGAGGGCAGTGAAAGCTTCTTTTTCGTCTCCTTGAATGACTGGTGTACAACTTATTTTTTTCCCATGCGAAGGAATGCTGCCAGAACGGAAACAGGCATGGGAGTACTGTAAAAGAAACGAAGCTATAAGGGTTTGGTGAGTGTCACTCGAACAGGGCATGCAACACTGTACCTTCTATCATTAAAAGCCCTGAGCATAATTTAAGCTTCGCCAACTGAGTCCTTGAGATATGACAGGAGAGTTATCGAACACATCTTCTTTGGTGTCGTTGAAGTGGGAAATGGCAAACGTGTCTCTGAAGACTTCGGAATAGGAGTCCAAGATAGTGCAGTGTGCACGGAAACATTTATCCTAGACGATGAGGACAGCATTTCCGTCATCTAGCCATGGTTCGAGGTGCTCCAGTGTTCTTGTAATACCTTGAAAGATGATGGTAACTTGACGACTTAGCAGTGAATCGGAGGCAATTAGAATGCTGTATGATAAGATTAAGAGTGAGACTAGCAGACCAAAGGCGGACAGTGGAGGTACATGGGAAAACGATTTTCTGTGTTAAGTGCGTCACTTGTCCCATGTCACATGGTCTCAACGATATTGACACAGATGGGTAAGTGGTGACCGATGATCGATGATCGATGACTGGTCATTCATAGTAAGAAAACGCTCACACCATTCGGATGAAAAGCCGTCTTGTGCATAAATGGATCATCGTGTCTGACCATCCCTTCTTGTTATCTCCATGGCTGTCTGCCTGCATTTCTGTCTTCCATTCTTATCCAATCTTAATCGTCCGTGTCATCTCTCTGTCCAAGGGCGAGGATGGTAGGTAGCTTATCGATATAGGGCAGTGCATGGCTCTGCGCGTGAATGGTGATCTCCCTGCACAGTATAGTAACACACTCCAGAGATCACATCGTATTTCTTGCAATGCAGAATCTCAGGTGTCACATACAACCTGATCCACTACTCAGCCATTTACCAGGTCTCGATCAGGAACGAACTCACGGTGAGCCACAAAGCGTCTCCGCTAGCATCGCATTAGGAAGGGAGTGTGCGAACCCAAATCGGCGATCCTTGAAATTGGTAGGATGACCTTTTGCCAGTTCCTCTGGAGGGGCCGGAGTCAAAGGTACATTCAATGTCCAACGGGTCCATATACTTGAAAATTTGTAAGAAAATCCTATCTGTGGCTTGATAGTCTGACAGATATGATTTCTAGTCCGCAAGATCTTGGGCACCCGAGCATTGGTAGCTAACTCATGTGAATGCGAAACAAGAAAAAAACAAGCCAAGCTGGTGCATCTCGTCGAGGCCGCCTGGCCTTGGATGGGGTAGTACTGTATTGCAGCTCCTGGATTTGGTGCATATTCAAGACCCTCAACGCGACCGCGTTTCTGGATGTAACAGGTGAGGTCTCCGCTTGCGCTATATTCCATAATCGGGGATATACGCCGTTCTGCCCGCTAATAAACGATCGATGAGTACAACGCGAGACTGAGGGTTTCCAGACGGTAAACAGGAGACACAAGGTGCAACGCGATCTCATGGGAAGCAGCTACGACTCCGCTCGTACGATAGCGGCACGGCAGTTGTGCAAACCATGACATTCAACAGCAACAAAAGGTCACATACCACAATGTCGATTAGCTTCATGACATGGCGGTGGGATAACGACCCGCGGAGGATTCAATTTCACTTCGCAGGTTATCGAGGAGCTTTGCGTTGAGGATATCCTTTCGGACGGGTTTGATGCGGACTGTAGTGGGTCTCCTGACGAGCGACATGGAATCTCAGATACGAAAAGAGAGGTAACGGGCTACATACCTCGTGGTATCCCATACACGGATGCAAAGCGTTCCTCGCCAATGTCGCTCACGATCACGTATCAATGAGCGGTGGAGGACTTGTCAGGGCCCATGCTCGGCGGACGCCCGCAACGGACGGTGCTTGTGTTGGTGTTCAATGAGAAGCACCTGTCTACGGCACCCCAAGTTCGCCGGCCATGCAAGGAAGAGCAGAATTAACGCCGTCACAATATATTTTAAACGTCACTGGGGGGGAGACTCAGAGCGCACGTGCCAGTGCACATACAATCAATCGAGCGGCGAGGATGTGGGCGGGTCCCGGGCGGATGCGTGTAGGCCCAATGATACGGGCAGACGGTGGCAAGGGATGGGAAGGGAGGGCGGGCGTGCGCAGGGTGGGAGCGAGGGGGGACCCCTTTCAGAATCCAAGTTCCGCGACACGAGGGTGGGGGCAACGCGAGAGGGCGGGGAGGGCGGGAGATGGTCGATAGCAGGCAAACCTACGCGTGGGTGGGCGCACATGCATACAGTCGTACGCAAGGACGAGGATGAGGGTCTAGGGCGACAAGTCGAAATTCCTTGTACCACTGTAAAGAGAAAATCGCAGGTAGTTTGTCACCTCAACGGGACACAGGACAAAAAAACTCGAAGCCGTTGATAGACAGCATCGGTGAAGGCTAGTTCTCAACCTCCCCGAACAATCCCGGGTGCGAGTACCGTAGCCAACACACAGCCATGACGAGGCATATAAGGCAATGACAGAGACGACAGTGTGCAGATGAGCCTGTGGCACCGGCTATGCGAGCGCGAAGCTGTCTAGGTCTTTCTTGTATGAGCCTAAGGAGATCGGGATCGATGCGAAATATGGTCAATTGAAGGGTCCCATATCATGCCAAAGAGCTACGAGACTGGCGTGACTATAGAGACCTGGACGCCTCGCGACGAGGGGGACGAAGATGCGATTAGAGCGCCAATGTGTCCCGGCACATCCGCATTCGACTACAACCTCTGCAGCTTGCGACCACAGTGCGTGTAGGATCTGTCGTCGCACTCTCTGGCCACGCTCCCTTGTTCTCGTCCTCGACTGATGACTCCGCCTGAACCGCCTGAACCGCTCTGCATCGTTGTCAATTGGCAATGTAGTCCGTGCCTCCCAGGTGACGTGCTCTGGGTGCTCAGCGAGGTCCCGTCTTCATTGGTCAGGCAGGTCGTATCTGATCCGCGCATCTTGAACGACACGCTGTGGGCTCTACTGCTTTGACGTTCGCCTCCATCTTGGCAGCATGCCGCGACAAGTCTGGCAGGTGAGCCAGATACACGTGATGAGAGAATGATCTCGGCAATTCCCGTGAACTATACAGTTCCTCCGCCACTTGATACGCATGTAATCAGGTCGAGTTCCCCATCGTCGACAACTATGGGAAAAGGTGAGTCGCCGCTGGCACCAACATCGACAACAACTCATCTCTGTCCAGTTCACGGATCTCTTGCGCGTGCCGGTAAGGTCAAGTCGCAAACACCCAAGGTCGAAAAGCAAGAGAAGAAGAAGATCCCAAGGGGTCGTGCTAAGAAGCGTATACTATATAACCGCAGGTACGTACGAACAATCTGTATGTCCTCGGTTTCTGATGGGTCTGTATAGATTCGTGAACGTAACGACGCTCCCTGGAGGCAAGCGGAGGATGTACGTTGCTTTGATGTTATTCTCCCTTTGATCCATCCTGACATTGCCCCTAGGAACCCTAACCCAGAAAAATAAACTAGTCTCGTGCATGGCTACATCCATGTCGCCATCCATGGCGGAGTAGCCTCGGAGTGAATAAAGGGGGCAGACAGAGCGTCGTTCGTGGATCCGCTCCCTTGTTGTGATTATACGGTGCATGCTCTGAAGTCTTGTCATGCTATGCCAATCCAGAACTTGATTTCGTCACCATACATGTGTGTCACTCAGATGAGGATATCGATTTCGGCGCCTAGGGAGTTATCGCTCATCCTATCGGTTCCAAATCGCAGAAACAATGGTGACAACATCCCTCGTCTCTACTACATCGTGGACCCTCACTACGCTCACACCCTGTTGAACAGCACACGCGACAGCCGCAGCCGTCGCCCATCCCCTTTCCTGTGCTGTCGTCTTTCGGCCCCTGTATGTCCCCTCCACGTCCGCCCGCTCCAACATCACTCCCAATACCGACTTCTTGGACGCCCCAAACAACAGTGGGTATCCTGCCAATACATTCCCGGGATCATCTGCCGTTACCCTGCTGAGATCGCGCATCAACGCCAGCTGTTCGCCACCGGCTTGCTAAACCCAATTCCGGCGACGAGGATAAGCCATCGACGGACCCCACCAGGACCATGAACGATCGCGCTCACCTTGCATCCGACCTCAACCTGAATCACCGAGATCAATCCACCAGGACACGCGCTATAGTCCGTGTTCGCCCTCGCGTCCCCGTGCGAATGCATCAATACCACAGGCACACCCAACTCCCTCGCCACGGATCGCATCTTGGCGAGATGCACTTCAGCAGCGATATCGAGAGGGTACGTTGGGCCGGTAAACGCACACACGTCGTTGATGCAGTTCGCACCAGCATGTACGGCGACTTCGGTGACTTCCCAACGGAAGGTGTCGATGGAGAGAAGCGCTTGACGGACCGCCTCGTCAGGGTGCGAGCGGATTGCTTGTATGACGGGGACGACCCGTCGTATTTCTTCTTCCGGTGAGACGCAGTTCGCGCCAGGACGAGTAGAGTAGCCGCCGATGTCGATGATATCGGCGTTGGAGGCGACGGCGGCAGTCATGTAGGCCATAGCACTGGGGGGTGTATTGTACTGATCGGAGAACGAGTCCGGCGTCACGTTCAGTGTCCCCATAAGACGAGTCTTCCGAGGCCTTCGCTGTTCTTTGGTGAATGGGTCTGTCCAAGAAATGGTCCAATATTTTACTGTCGAAAGTTCCTTGACACCGTGAATCCCTGAGATCGGTGTCGTCCGAGGGATATTTCGGGAACGACATCACTTTCAACATGGATAGTGGTTCTCCGTCCAGGCAGAGACCAGTTCATCGAGGAGGGTCCGTATGGTCTTGTTGCATCCGGGGTGTACGAATTCCGGAATCATACTGTTTGAAAGAACTTAACTCTGTGTAAACGTCAGAAGGACGAACTCGCGCTCGCAGAGCCGTGGATGTGGAATGACAAGTTCTCCAGTCAGATTATCAACGTCGGACCTGCTCTCTGGTGGCTGAGCGTCCAGCAGGCGATCGTCATACGTTAGAATGTCGAGATCGACCGCCCGCGGTCCAAATCGTACGCTCGGCATTCTGCCTATCGCCGTCTCGATTGCCCTGTCCAAGCGCAGCAATTCCTGGGGAGACAGGTTGGTCGAGATCTATCCCAGCACTAATGAATATATTCAAGTGAGATATAGGAGAAAAGACGCACCATACAAGCACAATTGACGAACCTCGGTTGGTCGGTGACATACATTGGTGCGGTCTCGTACATAAAATTAGTGTCCACCACCAATACCTGGGCATTTTCAGAGAAACCGCTGACTAGTGATGTCGGTACCTCGAGGAGACGCAACGCGGTCTCAATGTTGGCAAATTTGTCACCGAGATTCGAACCAAGCGCTAGGGCAACAGAATGTGATCCTGTCTCAAGGCTCGCAGACGCAGTTGGCAAGCGATCCATAACCTTTCACGGCGGAGAAATTGTCCCACTGATGCGTTATTGGGATTTTCGGAGACACCACAAGCTTCAACGCGTTTGGCTCCGAGAGTATATGATCTGAATCATCTCGGACTTTTCCGTGGCCTTGTATCTCTGCCTCTTCGCCCTCACTGCTCCTAGTCCCGTTCTCGCTCTCCTCTCGGCACCCAATTCCTGCATTCACCACTAGTGCTTTATCGTCCAATATCTCATACAAGTAAGTGCGCGTGTGCCCTTCGTCTTATGTCGACTTTATCGTTTGTGCGACCCGATCTTTTAGTTCTGCCCTGTTTCATCCGTTGGGGTCAGCGTTCCCCAGACATTTCCTCTATCTCCACCGGCCCCGATAACCATTTCCTGCTCATTTGAAGAGGATCCTTCCGTCTTCTAATAGTGTTCTAGTTCTACACCGCGCTGCAATCTCCTGACCCTACCTTCTCTATCGTCTCATCCTCCCAACGCATCCTCACTTCCTGCTGTCGTTTACAGAATTCTTTTGCGCATTCCTGGTTCCTCCGATCTCCTGTCCACCTCGCACTTTTAGCTCGACCTCTGGTGATTTCGCAATTCAAACCTCTATTTGGCCGCACCAGTCCGAGCCATTTCTCACTTATCGCTCTCTGATCATACACCTCCTCTTGTTTCTTTCGCTTTCTGCCACTTTCCCTGAGTCCTCCGACATCAGATTGCTCCTGATCTCTTCATCTCCTTGCTAGTCTTGCTTTAGTACCGCTTTCATCTGCCATCTCCCTTCCTTGCTCGTTTCTTCTGCTTCACCGCTCCCTACTCTTGTGCCTATTATCGCTGTGATCTTCCTGTGAGTTATCGAAATTTGTCCAACAGTCGATCTCTTACTTTCTCCTCGTCCCATGCCAGTCTCATCCGAACTCGCTTGCTCTCGTCTGCAATCACACTAGCACCAATCACTTGCTTCGTTACAGTGATCTCCAGTTTTGCACCAATTTCTTGTGGTCCAACTGTTTCCTCACGTTGTGTGAATTCTGCTGTCGACGCACTTATTTCTCTCCTTGCGCCAGTTGTATCCGAACTTGTTCATCCGCAGTCTTGCTATTATCTGTGTCCATCACCATCTTCCTTGCCTACCGTCAGGGTCGCTTTCCGGTCACTCATATCCGCTCCTCTGATCTTGCCGCCCGCCTTTGTCTCTACCCACCATCCTTGTTTGCCTCCGGGAACTCTTCTGTTCTCGATATCTTTCATCAGACCGCATTCGTGATCTCGAACATTGCTCGAAATATTCTCTATCACGCCTCATTCACATTACTGTTCCCAAGTCTCCCTCTCACCCTTCCATTCTCTCCTTTCCTGCAAGCCCCTTCACATCCTCTACCCCATTGCTTCAATCACATCTAGACCAATTTTACCTCCCTTCACACAATCAAGTCCTTGCACTTTTGCCTTATCACCCCCCATATCCTCCTATAATCCAAGATCTCTGCTCTCCTATATCTGCTCCTTCTGACACTGTTTTACCATCCAAATCTGTTGTCCTTTCTCCTCAGTAGTCCACACTTCTCTTAATTCATAATATCTCCAATGTCCTCAAAGAAACCTGAGGATCTCACCTTCCAAATCACAGGTGTGTTTTTATTCATTGATATAGGTAATCATGGATGCTCACTGCTTTGTATAGTTGTCCAATTGGCCCTCTCATGCTTACCTCCCAAAGAACCCATTCATGTCACTGTTCATGTTGACAATGACTCCAAAATCACATGTCCTGGAAACCTGTCAGAGGATAGTATGACTGTAACATGGAATCATCCCTTCCTCTTGTATGTATCATTGATGATATTATAGGTATATATGCTTAGTGTTTCTCTTGCAGTTCTGCATCTCCATCTGTGACTGTTGGAGTCACTATCTGCATTCTTCCAGAGGAGTTCACCATCAATTGGAAGAAACAGCTGTTGGGTGATCAAATGGTTACTGATGTAGCCAGCTTGTTGTCCTCTAATAAACAATGGAAATGTGTTATGACTGGCTTGGGTAGAGTCGGTCATAGCCCTTCAAGGTGTCACAGGATCAAGGGTTTGGTCACAGAAGCGTGACTGAGTCAAGAATACAGCCACAGGAATGTGCCAAAGTGTCAAGGAACGGCCACACGAATGTGCCGCAGTGTCAAGGTCGAGAACGGTCACATGAATGTGCCAAAGTGCCAAGATCCTCATGTTCTATAGACAATGAGGGAGGCTGCCAAGATCCTTGGGACCGAAGGCCCACAAGGGAGGCGACAGGGTACAAGGGTTCAGTCACAGGGATGTGATGGAGTCAAGGGTACGGCCACAAAGATGTGCCGCGGTGTCAAGGGACAGCTACACGAATGTGTCAAGGTGTCAAGGCACGGCCACAGGAATGTGTCGAGGTGTCAAGATACGGCCACTGAGATGTGCAGGGGTGTCAAGGTACGGCCATACGGATATGCCATAGTATCAAGGTACAGCCACACAAATGTGCTGCAGTGTCAAGGTATGGCCACACAAATGTGCCACGGTGTCAAGGTCAAGTACAGCCACATGAATGCGCCAAAGTGCCAAGGTACGGCCACACAAATATGCCATGGTGTCAAGGTTTGGCCACACGAATGTGCCAAAGTGCCAAGGTCCTTGTGTTCTATAGACGACGAGGAAGGCTGCCAAGGTCCCTGGGGTCGAAGGCCCACAGGGGAGGCGACAAGGTTCTTAGATATGAGGAGAGGTCGCTTTAGGTAGCGACTGAACCGTCAAGGGGGCAAGGGACGAGAGAAAGGAAAATGGATGCTTGATTGATTGTACTCGATAGCAGGTAGTAGTTGAGGTACAAGAAGGGAGATCAAGCATAAGGAATACATAAGGAAGATAAGAGGATATATATATGTCCACGATGGGTTTAGGACCAGTGGATCTAGGGCCGGTCACAAAAGGTCAAGGAACATCATAGAAAGGATGACTAAGTGAGAACGAGTCATCGAAGCCAACGGACTCAGTTGGAACTATGAAGGAAGTGAGCAATGACTAAGCAAGTGGTAACTAAGTCATGTGATGTGATTAGGTCATTGTGAAAAGGAAACAGAGTTCGTTAAAAAGAGAAATAAATCGTAACAGGACAAGAGAAAAGAAACAAGGGTGCTTGATTAGTTGTACTTGATAACAGGTAGTAGTCGAGGTACAAGAAGGGAGATCAAGCGTAAGGAATACATGGGAGAGCACAGTGAGATATAAATATGCCCTTAACGAGTTTAGGGCCGGTAGGTTTAGGGTCGGTCGTAGAAGGTCAAGGAACATAATGGAAGGATAACTAAGTAAGAACGAGTCATCGAAGCCGATGGACTTGGATGGAACTATGAAGGAATGAGCGATGACCGAGCAAGTGGTAGTCACGTCATGTGGTAGGGATAGGTCATCGCGAAAGGAAACAGAGTTCGTCAAAGATAGAAAGGAAAAACAAATCGTAACACCTCCATAGTTCCATCCAAGTCCATCAGCTTCGATGACTCGTTCTTACTTAGTCATCCTTCCATTATGTTCCTTGACCTTCTACGACCAACCCTAAATGTTACGATTTACTTTTTCTTTTCTTCTTTAATGAACTCTGTCTCCTTTCGCGATGACCTAATCCACATCACATGACTCAGTTATCACTTGCTTAGTCATTGCTCACTTCTTCCATAGTTCTATCCGAGTCCATCGGCTTCGATGACTCGTTCTCACTTACGTCATCTCTTCCATCATGTCTTTTGACCTTCGATAACCGGCCCTAAACTCATCATAGACATATATATATCCTTTCATCTTCCTCATGTATTCCTTACGCTTGATCTCCCTTCTTGTACCTCGACTACCACTTGTCATCGAGTACAACCAATCAAGCACCTGTTTTCCTTTCTCTTTCGTCTCCTGCCCCCTTGACGGTTCAGTCGCTATCTAAAGCGACCTCTCCTCGTAAACCCTTGTACCTTGTCGCCTCCCTTGTGGGCCTTCGATCCCAAGGACCTTGGCAGCCTCCCTCGTCGTCTATAGAACACGAGGACCTTGGCACTTCAGCACATTCGTGTGGCCGCACTTGACCTTGACACTGCGGCACATCTTTGTGGCCGTTCCCTTGACACTGCAGCATATCTCTGTGGCCGTTCCCTTGACACTGCGGCACATCTTTGTGGCCGTCATCTTGGCACCCTGCAGCACATTCATGTGGCTATACCTCTGACCCCGTGACATCCTTGAAGGGCTATGACCGACTCTACCCGAGCCAGTCGTAACAAAAGATCAAGCGTGTACCTGAGGTTACCATTGTCGTGAACCTCCATCATTTCTTCCCTATGACCCACCCCTAGTTGGCGTGAAAACACGCAACAAGACTTGACTCCAGAACCCACTGAACCATGCCCCTCTGACAAGGAGGACATCTTTGCATCTGACTCAGACGAGCAGATTCCCACCGTTGAACAACAACTCACCATAGAAGATCTCGCTAACGATCTTGCTACTCTCCCCACGCCCACCGTCGCACAAAGAACCCAAGACATCTTGGACTCCCTACGTCCCCCCGTCACCTTGCCACCACGAAACCCTCGTTCCTCTGTTGCACCAATGCCCCCCTCTAGCTCCTCAACAAAGCCCACTGAACTCTATATCGGAGCACCTGAACCCTATGACGGGTCCTACGAAAAGGCCATGCAATGGCTTAACTCTGTAAAGTTCTACCTCCTCGTGAATGAGGAAGTCTACACCACCGATGCCAAGCAGGTAGCCTTTGCGCTATCCTACATGACCAAGGGCTCAGCTCTCACCTGGGCCAACACCTTCCGTCAGAAGTGCCTTGCCGGCACCACCCCAGACCTCGGAACATTTGAGGATTTCACTGAAGCCTTCGAACTTGCGTTCAAGCACCAAGACACTGTCAGCAATGCTATCCATTGGCTGACGAACACCAAGATGGTCAAACGTCGTGACCAATCCTACTCCCCCTCCCTTACCACGTATATCGCCGAGTTCAAAAACAATGTGGTGATTGCCAACATCACAGATGAGAACGTTCTCATCAGCTACTTTTCCCAAGGGATTCCTGTCATGCTAATGACTAGGATCATGAACGCCGAAACTGTCCCAACCAAAATCGAGGAATGGTACACCAAGGCCGTACGATACGAATCATTATGGCAGAAAATCCAGTCGCTGATCAGAAATCGCAATGCCTACCACTTGTTCTCTACCCCTGCCACCACCCCTACCCCGAAAACTAGAGATCCCAACGCCATGGACGTCGACTCCATCAAAGTTCTGAAACTGACCATTAAAGAACGAAGATGTTGCATGAAAGAGGGACTCTGCTTTCGTTGCCGAAAAAAGGGACATTCTAGCTCCAACTGTCCTAATTTCTCCTCCCCTCTGAAACCATGTGTCCAAAAGGTCGCCAAGGAAGACGATCTCCCCTGTCTTATAGACTTAGAGGACGATGATGAAGATGAAACCAAGGTGGCATGGGTCGGCTTCACTTGAAACAAGGGTTTTTGAAATGAGGATCTGAGTCGACGCCAGACTCCCCTTCTGTCACGTGTGCACCTGTGATTGTATCTACTACTGGTAAATCCATGCAAATCCCAATACAATTGATCTCCCCCTTGCATACCATGAAAGTCGTCGACACCTGAGCCCTTATTGACAGTGGTGCAGATATCTCCTGCATCGACTGGGACTTTGTCCACAAACACCGTATTCCCACACAGAAACTCGACGTCCCCCCTCAAAGTATGAAACGTCGACCAAACTGTCAACCAGAACGGAGGAATCCGGTTCACTTGCAACTTGTACCTCAACATCGAAGGAGTCGCTCAGAAGACTCTTTTCTACGTCATGAACTGCGGCCAAGAAAATGTCATTCTTGGACTCCCTTGGCTACGCCTCACAAATCCTACCATTGACTGGTCGAGACAGACCATTTCCATTCCTGAAACCTGCGATGAGTCGAAAGAATTATACTCTTCTTTTACCGCAGATAAACTACGACACGACGAACTTCTTCAAAAGTTCAAACCTCGCCCTCCTCACCATGTTCATGTTGACGCTGTCACTGATGAATGACTCTATGAATTCCTAGAAGAAGAATCCGAGAACCAATACCTTGAATGTGAACGCCGCAACTACCGCCTCTGCTGAATCATTCGAGGAGATGTCAAACGTTTTCTTCCATATTCCCTCATCGTTCGAAAGCTCACCAAAGCTATCGAACTCTCTGCCGCCGAAGAAAAGGCAAAACCACCTGTCGTTCTCCCCTCGGAATATTCGGACTATGTTTCTGTCTTTTCTGAAGAAGCGAGTCAACACCTCCCCCCATCTCGGCCCTACGATCATGAGATCAACCTCTGTGACGACTTTGTCCCAAGTATCGGGAAAGTCTACCCCCTCTCCCCTATAGAGCGAGAAGCTACCGAGAAATTTATTGAAGAGAACCTCGCCTCTGGAAAGATTTGTCCCTCCAACTCCCTGCAAGCCTCTCCCTTCTTTTTTGTTCAGAAGAAAGGGATAGACCTGACAGATCCCGAAAGTATTAAAAAACACATCCGTCCCTGTCAGGACTATAGGAAACTCAACGAGGCGACCCGACGAGACGCCTACCCTCTACCTCTCATCTCAGATCTTCTTGACAAATTGAAGGGTGCCCGCATTTTCACCAAGTTCGATATCTGTTGGGGATACAACAATGTCCGTATCAAAGATGGACATCAATGGAAAGCTGCCTTTATTACTCATAAGGGGCTCTTCGAACCCATGGTCATGTTTTTCGGCCTATGCAACTCCCCCGCCATGTTCCAACGATTCATGAATGACTCATTTCGGGACATGATTGCAGAAGGATGGCTCGTCATCTACATGGACGACCTCCTCATCTTTTCCCCTGACGAACAGACCCACACGGAACGCACCAAACGAGTTTTACAACGAATGAAAGACCTCGACCTCCATTTGAAACTCGAGAAATGCAAGTTCACCACCTCCGAGGTAGAATACCTGGGGATGATCGTCAAACCCGACTCTCTTGCCATGGACCCCGCTAAGCTTGAAGGGATCGCTTCCTGGCCAACTCCCACCAAGGTGAAAGACGTCCACTCTTTCCTTGGATTTGCCAACTTTTACAGACATTTCATCCCTGATTATTCCATTGTCGCTCGCCCACTCCTTGACCTCACCAAGAAAACACACCCTTGGGACTGGACCCCCTCCTGCGAGCAGTCCTTCCAGACATTGAAAAATCTCTTCTTGTCAAAACCTGTCCTTTGACTCCCCGACCTCTCCAAACCCTTCGCCATTGCTACCGACACCTCCAAGTATGCCTCTGGCGCCATCCTCCTCCAGACCGATGTCAACGGAGACTGGCACCCCTGCTCCTATCTCTCCCAGATGTTCATCCCTGCCGAACGTAACTATGACATCCACGATCGCGAACTCCTTGTGATCATTCATGCCCTCAAGGCCTGGAGACATTACCTCCACGGCTCCCCTTTCCCAGTACAGGTTTTCACTGATCATAAAAACCTCACTTACTTTCGTCAAGCCCAGAACCTGAACCGACAGCAAGCCCGTTGGTTACTTGATCTTGCCAATTTTGATCTCAAAATCATCCATGTTCCGGGACGACTCCTTGCCGGTCCTGATGCCCTTTCTCGCTGCCCTGACCTCTGTCCAGATGACAACGATAATGCGAATATCATCCTCTTACCCGATTCCCTCTTCGTCAATGTCATTGACACTGTCCTTCATGACGCCATCTCTTCCTCCTCCTGGTCTGACCCCCTTGTCTTGGAACGTCTCCAGACTCTCAATTCCGACATTCCACACACATTCCGTTCCTGTCTCACGGACTGGCAGATGGAATCTGGCGTCCTCACCTACAAAGGTCGAGTCTATGTTCCACCCTCCGGTACCTTCCGTCATGACATCCTCTCTTGTTGTCATGACCACGTCTCCGCTGGACATGCTGGATTCCTTAAGACACACCAGCTGATTTCCGCTGAATTCTGGTGGCCGGGCCTCGCCCAATTTGTTCGCAAATACATAGAGGGGTGCGCCACCTGTCAATGGAACAAGTCCAACACGCACCCCACCGTCCCGCCGTTAAAGCCCATTGCCTCTTCCTGCTCCCACCCATTCCAATAGGTCTCTTGTGACCTCATTACCGACCTCCCTCTCTCTAGTGGCTTTGACTCCTTGTTGGTTGTGGTCGACCATGGCCTTACGAAAGGGGTAATTCTTTGCCCCACCAAGAAAATGATCACCGCTGAAGGGATCGCCACCCTCTTCTTCCACAAAGTTTACCTTCGCTTCAGACTTTATGACAAAATCATCTCAGATCGTGGTCCACAATTTGCCTCAACCTTTGCCCGCAAGCTTGGTCGGCTCCTACAATACGACCTCTCTCTCACCACCGCCTACCACCCTCAAACAGATGGTGAAACGGAACGCGTGAACCAAGAAGTCGAAACTTACCTTCGAATCTTCTGTGGCGCAAACCCTGGATCATGGTCCGATATGATCTCTCACGCTGAATTTGCACACAATCACCGCCCCCATTCCATCACCAATCAATCTCTGTTTTACCTCATGATGGGTTACGAACCTCGTGCCCTCCCATCCGTCATCTCCGACTCTTCTATCCCCGCAGTGGAGACCCGCCTTAGATCCCTTGTCACCACCAGACAAGAAGCCCTCGCCACTCACGAACTTGCTCGCCAAGTTATGAAGTCTCGCAACAATCGCAGCTTCTCCCCATTTGCAAAAGGAGACAAAGTATGGCTCGAAGCCAGGAACTTGAAACGTTCCATCTCCAACCCCAAGTTCGCCCCAAAACGAGAAGGACCCTTCATTATCACCAAGGTCTTCTCTCCTATCACATATCAACTTTGCCTTCCCAAGACATGGAAGATCCATAATGTGTTTCATGCCTCCCTTCTATCTCCTTACCGTGAGAACGAAGTACATGGTCCGAATTTCCCGGCTCCACTGCCGGATCTAATAGAAGGGGAAGAAGAATATGAAATTGAAAAGATCCTACGCCACCATGGAGCTCCGACGGCCCGCATGTTCCTGATCCGATGGAAAGGATACACGGCCGAAGAAGACTCGTGGGTTGCCAAGCGGGATCTAAAACATGCGAAGTCCGCCCTAGAAGAGTATAAGAACCTACACCCCAATGTCTTCTCTCCCTCACCTGCACTACCATCATCTCATTGCCACTCCTCTCACAAAAACAAACAATGACACTCTCTCCTCCCCACTATCTCATTCCACTCACTCCTCCCCCATCTTACACTGTGTCATCCGTGACTACTATCTCCTCCACCATCGACACCATAGAAACACCCTCACCCGCCACTTCATCCGCCCAGATCGATGAACCCCCGTCCTCTACCCTTGCATCTCCTGGCTAGGAACGTCCTAACCTACCAAGAGTTACCCTTGCCAAAGAAGACGACTACGGAAGCGACGGACTCCCAACCTTACCTATTCCACCCCCACCTCGTCTTGCTACTCACCTTTCCTCACCTACGTACCACTCTTTAAGTTCTATCACGTCCGTCGACGTCCCCCATTATGCCAATCGCCTCCGAGACCCCCTTCCTATTGCAGCGACCCCGCATGTTCACAACCTCCTGACTGCAGGCCATCTCTCCTGCGCACTCGACAGCTATTTTGACGACGGGTCTGCCCTTGCCCATCTTTACAGTGCATACCTCCAAGTAGAGACCATCGGGCTCCTCGTATCCACCCCCATCCGCAGTCAAGCGGCTTACGACTTGCAACTCGCAGTCGCCCGTGCCCGTAACGTTATCAAAGCTGACTTGATGGCCACTATGAACCAGTTGGACATGCCAGAATTCCTCGCAGATGTCGACGCTTATTTGGCTCGACAAAATTATCACCGTCTTGCTCGCTTTGCTGCAACTCCTTCCGCATCCTCCTCCCCGCTTGAATCTGATGAGATCAGAGCCATCAACAATGCTGAAGCAACATACTCCTTTGAACAGGACAACGACCACCTCCCCCCAAACCATCCAAGGTATAACGAAGCCTGTTATACCTGTCGCCGCCTAGGCCATCAGAGGATCCATTGCTCCCTCTATCAATGCCCGACTTGTCTTTGTGTCGCACCTGGGCATATGCAAATGCGATGCCCCTTCGACGTCCAGGACAACCATCTTCCTCTTTGTCCTCGTCCTCTTCTCCGTCGGTCACACGCCCCCCTGTTCAAAATACTTGTCGCTCTCGCCGAATGCATCCGACTCGTTGACCACCTCATCGCTCCACTTGTAAACGATCCCCCTCTCCTGGGGATGACATGTATGACGACGTCGTTGAAGCAAACATGACCGGTTCCCCGGGTCATTACTAAGGAAGGTCCTCATCGCTGTCTCGGACATACAACAGGGGTAATGTTACGATTTACTTTTTCTTTTCTTCTTTAACGAACTCTGTCTCCTTTCACGATGACCTAATCCATATCACATGACTCAGTTACCACTTGCTTAGTCATCGCTCACTTCTTCCATAGTTCTATCCGAGTCCATCGGCTTCGATGACTTGTTCTCACTTACGTCATCTCTTCCATCATGTCCTTTGACCTTCGATAACCGGCCCTAACCGAACTGGCCCTAAACTCATCATAGACATATATATATCCTTTCATCTTCCTCATGTATTTTTTACGCTTGATCTCCCTTCTTGTACCTCAACTACCACTTGTCATCAAGTACAACCAATCAAGCACCCGTTTTCCTTTCTCTTTCATCTCCTGCCCCCTTGACGGTTCAGTCGCTACCTAAAGTGACCTCTCCTCGTAAACCCTTGTACCTTGTCACCTCCCTTGTGGGCCTTCGATCCCAAGGACCTTGGCAGCCTCCCTCGTCGTCTATAGAACACGAGGACCTTGGCACTTCGGCGCATTCATGTGGCCACACTTAACCTTGACACCGCGGCACATCTTTGTGGCCGTTCCCTTGACACTGCGGCACATCTCTGTGGCCGTTCCCTTGACACTGCAGCACATCTTTGTGGCCGTCATCTTGGCACCCTGCAGCACATTCATGTGGCTATACCTCTGACCCCGTGACATCCTTGAAGGGCTACGACTGACTCTACCCGAGCCAGTCGTAACACTAAACCTACCAGCCCTAAACTTGTTAAGGGCATATTTATATCTCACTGTGCTCTTCCATGTATTCCTTATGCTTGATCTCTCTTCTTGTACCTCGACTACTACCTGTTATCGAGTACAACTAATCAAGCACCCTTGTTTCTTTTCTCTTGTCCCTTGCCCCCTTGATGGTTCAGTCGCTACCTAAAGTGACCTCTCCTCGTACCTATGAACCTTGTCACCTTTCTCGTTGTCCATTGAACACAAGGACCTTGGCACTCTGTCACATCTACATGACTGTACCCCTGACCACCTTGTCACCTCCCTTGTGGGCCTTCGATCCCAAGGACCTTGGCAGCCTCCCTCGTCGTCTGTAGAACACAAGGACCTTGGCACTTCGGCATATCCGTGTGGCCATACCTTGACACTCTGGCACATTTGTGTGGCCGTAACCTTGACCTTGACGTTTCATCATATCTCTGTGACCGAACCCTTGACCCTGTCACATCTGTGTGATAGTACCCTTGACCCTGACACTCCGGCACATCCGTGT
The DNA here is from genome assembly GCA_038090435.1 of Phylloporus scabripes. Lineage (NCBI taxonomy): Eukaryota > Fungi > Basidiomycota > Agaricomycetes > Boletales > Boletaceae > Phylloporus > Phylloporus scabripes. The sequence continues at coordinate 1,112 of JBBPMS010000045.1, read as the reverse complement.
GGCCGTAACCATGACCTTGACGTTCTATTATATCTTTGTGACCGAATCCTTGACCCTGTCACATCTGTGTGATGGTACTCTTGACCCTGATACCCCAGCACATCCGTGTGGCTGTAATCTTGACCTTGACATTCCGTCATATCTCTGACCAAACCCTTGACCCCGTCACATCTGTGTGACGGTACCCTTGACCCTGACACTCCGGCACATCCGTGTGGCCATAACCTTGACCTCAACGTTCCATCACATCTCTATGACCGAACCCTTGACCCCATCACGTCTGTATGACTGTATCCTTGACCCTACGACGTTCTTGAAGGGCTACGACCGACTCTACCCGAGCCAGTCGTAACACTGAGTGGAGTGCTCAAGGGGAAAGATCAAGAGAACTTGACTGGGGATGCCAGCCGTTCACTTGGAGTTTATATACCCTCTATCTATTTGTATATGTTTGTACTGATGGTAACTAAATATGGTAACTACCGTAGCATGTGATTCCTTATCTAGGCTGTGTACACAGGTCTGCACATAGCCCTGCAGAGCCTTGCATAGTCAACGGCGTGTGTCAGATGAGACAGAGTTCCGAAGGCAATGCAACGTAGCCAGATAAGATCCATTAGGCAGTAATGAGGCAGTGGGACATAGCCTTGGAGCTTAGCCGTGCACTGGTACACATAGCCTCCTTATCTCTGACTCACTGTGACTCAAATGGGGAGGATATGATTGGACAATAACAATAATAGCCGACCACGACTTGAAGCAAACTGGAATAGTGTGGTAGCATATGGCCGAGGGGAGCAGCTGATGACTGTCCATGATGACAGGTCTAGCCGATGCCATCGGATTCGAAGAATGATGATGTAACCATAATTAGTCAACAAGGAAATAGCAAGTAGAGACTTAGCGATGAAACAATGCGTTGATAATGTCACATGGTCATGTCATGTGATTCGAAAAGATAAGATAAGATGGTGAAAAAGTAGCATTTGTAACACCATGAACCACTTCCATCACCAGATGAGGCTTTTCAGGCCTATAGACAGTTGAAATCCTGTGGTCAAGCAGTTTCATTTCACTTGTTGGAGGCTGTCCAGAAATGGGTGAAGAATGCT
>JBBPMS010000044.1:62115-76787 GCA_038090435.1 Phylloporus scabripes | reverse complement strand
TGGCAGCTCTTGGCCCCATTAGGGGCACCTTATTGCTTCATGGGAATCAGTGAAGGCTAAATTGAAAGGATGACCCGTTGGTTGCCACGCTGTATCGCAGAAGATTACTAAAGTCTCGGGTTAGAAGCTGATTTCCCCACGATTCCTTCAGTGAGGAGTGCTACCGATGATCGGCACTGGGAACGTATCCCCCATTTGAATGGGTGGGAAAGAGTGGTACATTTTTAAGCCAGGTTGATGAATCCTAAACACTTGTGGTGGTAAATATCCTGGGAGAGCCAAGCTTATGGTGCCTCGGAACGGTAGCTTTGAGAATTCCGGCCAGGGGTCCGTGTTATTTATCTTTCGTTGGTGGGCAGTCTGATCCTAGGTCGCGTGAGTGCAAAACGATGGTGACTATCAACATCCGGTCGCCACAATTCCATAGTCCATGCATTAGCTGATCATGTACGATGCGTGGATTTGGGAACGAAGCCACGCCATGCGGATGATGAGCAGCTTTCGGAGACCAACTAGAGCGAATTGGGACAAATCGCGCTAGTTTGCTGAAGGGAGGGTCACACCAGCTGAGGTGGCTGAAGGTGGCGAGATGGTATTCGTGATAGGTTGAGTGAGGGCACACGTGTGTAGAAAACGTTCGTCGCTTCCCCAGCAGCGATGGGTCGTCCGCAGGAGTACATGTTTTCAGATGTGGCCCAGGTGCATATGCTAGTCAAACACCATCACAGCGCTTGCTAGATTCGAGTTCGCAACGGCGGCCATGATGCCCTGGATACTGGACATGGCAGTAGTCCGATCGGTCGCGCTCTATCACCGGGATCGTCCGCTGAGTTTGCCTAGATTGTCTGTCAAACACTCGCTTGACAACTTAGCATTTTCGTTCACAGGAGTCCGGCTATCTTGACGGCATGGACCATATGACAACTTGTTTTCTCCATGGCAATCATATCGTGATGGCTGACCGTTTTAGATTCCTCACCATCCGGGCCATCGGGTTTGTGGACCCTGCACTCGAACGTTCCTCACTGCTTCGTGAGCCGTGGGGCAGTGTCGTACGTAACGGAGGCCTGGCGCAATCACCCCAATGGATATAAACCCTCGCTCACTCATTCTCTTATTTCACCCCCCATCCTCTTCTTGCCTCCATAGTATCCAACATGGCCCATATCGCCGGCGAACGGCCTAGGTCTTCCCTCGAGGTATACGAGCAGGATACGGGAAATCGCCCACCCTACTATCTGACGCTCGCTGAGCTCAAATTGTTGAGCATTGCTGGGGTAAGCCGAACTCTGCTTGTTGGTTTACGAGCATGACGAATAAGACGCTTGCAGGTTGGATTCTTCTTAGATGGTTCGTTCACTGTCTCCACTAGATTTGATACCTGCTTATTGAGAGCGTAACAGCCTATGACTTGTTCATTATTAATGTGAGCATCATGGTCTCGTGCTCACAATGCGCTCGCTCAATGTTCTATTTAGCCTGTTGCAACCATGTTGCAATACAGATTGTATGGAGGAAATAGTCTTCCTAGTAACCTCTCAGGTCTATTGAAGGCTTCAGCCAACATCGGCAGTGTCATTGGTCAATTTGGTTTTGGTGCGTACACAATCATTATCCTCTTTTGCGGCGACTAACAACAACATCTAGGATATCTTGCAGACGCATTAGGACGTAAAGCTGTTTGTGAGCACTCGTTTTCTTTTCGAAATCACCAGAAGCTGACCAGCCCAAGACGGCAAAGAACTGATGTTGATCATCGTTGCAACCATCCTCTGTATCTCATGCCCAACTAGTAAGCTCTCCCCGTACCCACTTAGCATGAAAGTAAATTCCCCCCAAAGATGACCTATCTCCGAACGGGTGCCTGATTTACTTGTCTATGTTCCGTATTCTCCTTGGTGTCGGTGTTGGAGGAGATTATCCCATGTCTGCTTCGGTCACTAGTGATCGGGCCTCGATCCGCAAACGAGGTACGATGCTAGCTTACATCTTTGCGAACCAAGGGTGGGGAAGTTTAGTCGGAAGTTTGGTCGTGATCGTCGTCCTGGCATGTTACAAGCATGTCATGAACGACGAGCTTAAGACATCCAAGGTGGATGGAGGTAGGTGTCTTTTATTGCTTGTTGCCCACGACTACCCCGGACTCATTTACCACTCAGTTTGGAGAATCGTCGTCGGTCTCTCGCTTGTGCCTGCTTTTGGCACGCTATATCAACGTTTGGTGCTCCCTGAGTCAAAACGTTTTGAGCAGGCAACGCATCAGAATGTGCACAGTGAATTCCTCAAAGAAAAAGACGCCGCCCTTGCCGAAGTCACGCCTAGTGGGTCGGATGTTGGCGTGGAAGATTCTGAGCTCACGAAGAAAGCCCACATCCGTGGTATGCCATTGTCCCACCGGTATCTTTCACGACTTTCAATGTGTCATTAGAATTCCTGGAGTACTTCTCCGAGTGGCGCCACGCGAAAATTTTGATCGGAACATGTGCTTGCTGGTTTTTGCTCGACATAGCGTAAGTTTCTTTTTATTTCAATAGAAGTTGTGGCACCAAGAACCACTATCACAGTTTCTATGGCATCAACCTCAACCAAAATAACGTCCTTCAATATATCGGATTCGATGGGAAGACCGGCACGCCATGGGAGAAGCTATACAAACTCGGTATTGGAAACATCATCATTACGGTGCTCGGATTTGTTCCCGGCAAGTGTTTTGGTTCCATGTACTAGTGTAGTCCCTGACCTAGAACTTTTCTCGTGCTTAGGCTACTATGTCACTGTATTGACTATCGAGAAGCTTGGACGCAAAGTTATCCAAATCCAGGGATTCCTCATGACCGCGTTATTCCGTAAGTCTCGTCCCAGTCCCTTTGATCTAGATTGCATCTCTGAATCCCGCCATTATTATCAGTGGGTATCTTGGCAGGCAAACTTGGGACAAACTCGATAAGTGGCGCGCCATTCATCGTCGTCTTCACTCTCCTGCAGGCATGTCCCTCTGTATCATGCACCTACATTCTGTACTGACCCTCCCTCCCAGTTCTTCTTCAACTTCGGAGCTAATTCGTGAGTTAATTCAATCTTCATCGGGTTGTCGGCAAGCACTTACAATTGCTGCACAATAACCAGTACGACATATGTACGTACACCCGGCTCCGCTTCCTTTGATTGCCGCTGAACAGATGACAGTGTTACCCCGCTGAAGTCTTCCCTACGAAATATCGTGCCTTTGCACATGGTTTATCCGCAGCATGCGGAAAAGCCGGCGCGATCATTTCTGCGCTCGTATTCAACACACTCACAAGTTCGATTGGTGAATCTGGTGTCCTTTGGAGTAAGTCTCCTGCCCTCTCATGTCGGGTATCCTGTGTAGATATCGAGCTTACGTTTTTTTATAGTATTCTTCGGGTGCTGTTTGCTCGGAGCTGGTGAGTACCCGCTCTTCTCTCGTGATTTGTTACACATGACGAACTTGTTGATATTGTCACAGCCTTTACACTTCTCCTTCCTGAGGTAGCGGGACGGGACCCAGATGCTGTCCTTGCTGCTGAGCTTGCGGAAAAACGCGGAATCGCATGAGCATAACCTTATGATGTTCGAATTCAGATTTCCCACATCCTTTTCCCATTCCCAGCCTATTTTCGACCGAGTTCATCTCCCTTACTTCGAAACCCCAACAAAGCAAGCTCCGAAAAAGAGTGGAATTGGTGTTTGACCTATGCTGTTTTTTTCGTGTACTCTACTCGGCTACCAATATCCCTGCTTTTCTTTTTGTCATGAGTACAGTATCCTCGCCGGAATACATGGCTGTGAAATGCATCCAATGGTTGCGTCAGTCCGATTGTGCCTATCAGACCGACGCACGTTGCTGCTGATTGTATCGATTCGGAACCGATCACTTTGCGCTATCCTAATTACAATCTAATCGACACGACATGGATGAACTGACTCAGTAGATTACATCCAAACCTCAACAGCAAAACGGCGACACGATTCGTGACATGTCGTATAATTCGACTGAGCTCTTATCTCTGGGTCACTGGCAAAAATGTTTTCTTTTCCAACGCTCAACAAAGTTTGCTTACTTCTTGCACCTGTAGCCAAGGTCTTGGTTATGCATTTAAACCAGGTAGCTCTCTTCAGATTCTGTGTTTCCATCGATAGGCGGCGAGACGTAAAGGCCTGAAACTTGTGCAACACGTTGAAGAGGGGATTAATCCTTATCATTGACATGATCAACTGACAATTGACTGACAATGTCTCCTCTCTAACTCCCTAGGAATCGATGTGATTGTGACAACCTCGCCTTTCAGGGTTCCATTTGGACTTTACATGAGGCGCTGAATTTAGTAGTTTCATATAAGACGAGTTGGCATGATAGCTGAGAAGTGTATTCCTCATTAGGAAATTTTGAGCTCCTTGAATTCGAACCACTACCTGGGCGAGTTTTCTCATGCTTTGCGGAGACCAGCAAGGCGAAAAAAAATGGCAGACGAATGTCTGGCCCCCCGTAAAGACCAAAGGTTTAGAACTATACATAGGCCTACCCGCGGGCCAATGCCACTCACTGGGGCGTCCCTGTATTAGCACTGTCGAACTCCAATTAACGTTACGCCCCCCACAATCCACATTGTCCCAACTAATGGCCTCGAGCTCCAGCGCAAACTCCCCTCGTGGCAGCTCACATGACTCACCCATAACTGGGTTGCAATCTCGACATTTTGGTGGGCATTCGAGTGCCTAAGCCCTTTGATTTTGGCAAGGATGACTCATCATCTTGATTTTTGAGCACTCGTCATCTATTAATTTACGTGCCATGTGCACATGCCCTTGCCCTTGTCATCCATGCGCGCCTTGACATGACCCACTGAGTTTTATTCCGACAGATCCAAGATAAGTACCGAAGATCGGTTACGGCTCTAGTGGACGCAGAATAATGCCGGGTTTCACTGAACGCACGGTGAGTCTTCACGGACTCGATTACTCCAGCGCACTAGTCGAAATAATTATTCCAAACGATTCAAGTTTTCATACTCATATTTTGTCTTTCGGAGTGATCTCACTGGCTAATGGACCTTCAGCATAGTTCTGGCAGTGCCCTCGGCAGTGGTCGTTACCCTTGATATGTCAGAGAAATGGCGAATGCCTTCCGTCTTCGAATATGAAGCTGACATGTTGTGGCCGAGTTGAATATGAAATTCACGCAGTATCGAATGAGGACACGTTTCTCCTAGTATGTCATATATCATACCCGATGGAGCACTAGTGAGATGTTTGCTCGACTCCATTGGGCATGACATTCCGAGAAATGTCCCATTGGAGTGTGGTGGAACGTTCAGCTGAAGCCGTTGATGCTCATCCTCGAATTGCAGTTACTCCGCTCAAATGCCTGATTTCCTGCGGTGTGAACGGTGCTGGGTCGTTGACATTGTGCGCCTTCCTTCTTTGAAGTACTGCGAATTTCTGACCACAAAATCTGTGAGTGCTATCGCACCACCGTCACACCAGTTCCCCGCCATGGACCCAAGTCACCGAGACTTTGCGCCTTTCAATTCACTTTTGAACACTAGCTTCCCCACTTTTTGGAGACATACATCAACGACAAATCATAGGGACCAGTGTTGGCGTACATCCTGCATGATTTTCGGATGAGGGAAACGGTGAGGCAAATGAATGCGGTATGTTAATTTTAGCATTGGCAAGACGATTATCAGATTTACAGAAAATATTCTCTAAATTGATTCGAAGTCAACTGAGCCCAAGTCTCCTGCATCGTATTTACCTAAATCCCGACTGGACATATGGTTCAGGTTTCATCCGTGGTCTGTCTGGATCGTATAAAAGATTGGTTATGCTCATAATGAAAAGAATGGGCCACTCGGCACCAAATAGTTCTCTATCATGTCGCAGAACTCCCCTTTGCTCTACTCCCTTCAGCAAGCTATTTCTAGTCGAGTCCAGAAGGGCATGACAGTATTCTCTCTCGATCAACCACTCCCGTCTCATGCTCCAGACTTTTTCTCGAACGATTATCTATCACTCTCCACAGATTGTTCCATCAGGGATATCTTCCTGCGTAAAGTGCAAGCAGCCGCTCCATCTCGTCTGTTTGGTTCGAGAGGTTCTCGTCTTGGAACGGGCGGCTCGGCAGAATTCAATGCACTCGAGAAGGCATTCCAACAGTTCTTTGCTGCCCCATCTGCTCTTCTCTTCCCATCCGGTTTCGATGCCAATTTTACATTTCTTGCCTCCGTTCCACAGAAAAACGATATCATCGTGTATGATGAACTGGTCCATCCCTCTGCCAGAGAGGGCATCCGTCTATCATCCTGCTCCTCCTACCGTTTCACCAATAGTTCTGTTGCCTCACTCAAGGAATGCCTTCTCAGCGTCTTGCAGAACCATCCTCAGGTTACTCACGGGACGTCCACTGTGTTTGTTCTAGTGGAGAGTCTGTACAGCATGGACGGAGACTTTTGTCCTCTTACAGAGATTGTAGAACTCGTGGAGTCACTCGTTCCCGCGGACCATGCGCACATCATCATAGACGAGGCTCACACATCAGGAATATGTGGGCCGAATGGGACAGGGTATGTCTCGTTCCTAGGTTTGAACGAGCGTGTGCACACCAAAATCCATACGTTGGGGAAAGGATGGGGATATCACGGAGGTACGCCTGCATATCTTTGGGTTACACTCGTCCCAACGCTGGTCTTGTTTCGTAGCCGTCGTCCTAACCTCACCCATCATAAGGAACTATTTGATCAATTTCGGAAAGGGTGTCATGTTTTCGACAGCGATGCCATACACTGATATTTACGCGCTCGAATCATGCCTTGAAATTGTAGGGAGCGCGCAAGGCGAGGAGGTACGGCTTATTGTATCGCGGCGGTTGTCTGCGATGGCTGACCGTCTCTCGTCATCGATAAATCCCATAGCTTCGACGACGTTTATGCCAATTGTCTCGTTACGCAAACCAGAAGATATCCGCTACCCTGCGCCACGTCCCTGAAACCATCCTTGTACTGAAGAAATCTGATGGCGCAGTTGGGGTCTCCGACCCCGCCTTATGCTCCCCAATCATCCCTGTGTTTACACCCCATGCAGGGAAACTGGTGGACCACTTATTAGAGAAGGGATATGCGGTGACCCCGATGACCTATCCGGTCGTGAAGAAACCTAGAATCCGTGTCACTATCCACGCAGGGAACACGGAAAAAGAGATCGATGCGTTGATGACCGAACTTCTGGCTTGGGTGGTGCAACAACAAAGTACCCTCACGCTCACTAGCAACCTTGGTGATAGCGAAGGGGAGGGTCAGTCGGACGAGAGGGCGAAAGCAAACCTTTAGAGCTCGCACTTGTTAAATTGTGTTGCATAGATGCGAATCTGAGAGCCGTGAATATTGTCGATCACGGATATATGTAAATGTCCGACTTCCTACACTGTATTACATAAAAGCGAACATGGGGTGACTCCAACAGGGAGGCGCACTGTCAACGCTTTCCGTCTTACTCTACGATATGTTACCTTATCTCCTCGATGGTGACTCTCCCGCTATCCAACGAGACACGCGAGCATGGCAAGAACACCCAATTGGCGTATGTGCCTTTTTATCCGCTCCTGCACGGAAAACTGATAGTCGCCACTTCCCTCATCAGAATAAAATACTTCATTAGTTGTTTGTCATTGCTATGATGACATAACCTGAGCGGGCACCGCAAATAACGACGGGTCCAGGTTCCAGTTTTCGAAGCGTAGTAATGTCTGCAAAGTACGCCTGCCAGGTCCATGATTCATTTGGATCACGAACAAAGATTATTCAGCGCACATCTGGATAGAGCAGACGGGAGAATGAGTGCGGATGTATGTGGATGGGAGAGAACCAGAGCTTGAACGGGTACGCCACCGTCAATCTGGAGGATCATACTCTCAACATAGTATCCTCGATCGACGCGCTTTGGGACGTGATCGACACGCGAAGCTCTGGTTGTGACAGGTTGTTCGCACGCTTGTGGGTCCAACAGCAACCATGTTGCCAAAAGGCGAATTCTCCTTGTCAAGGGCAAGGTGAGGTGCAACCTCAGATGCCGAATTCGGTCGCGGAGGTGTACCTCACTTCAATCTGTGAGCCAACTACGTCAACTCAGGACTACATTGAGTACTCACGTCGTGCTTGGAGGACTGGATGATCAAGACGCGAATCGGATTCATACAGACTGGTTCCCTTTTCAGTCGGTTCAGTGATAACTGATCGGGATCGATTAGTCGTATTGTTCACGAACATGCACTGTGGACGCGAATGAGGCGGGAAAGAAACGAGAAGATATGGTGAAAAGTAGAAAGACATGGATGTGTATTCGGCCGAGCACAGAAATGACTGGAGGGGGAGGGGAGGGATGATCTATAATGGATTTCGTCACACTTCGACGCACCACCAGAACGACAAGTATTTACGTTTGGTTTCTTTCCTCAATCTGGAATGCAGCATCATAATGCGCATTGAGGAGTCAGAAAAACCTTTTCTTGCGGACGTGATCGTTCTTGCGGATGAAACAAAGATATTTTCGTGGAGTGGTCAAGGAACAGCCATCAAATGCGAGCGACAAAGACATGTGATGGTTGCTTTTGACACGCGGGTGAGCTAAAAGCGCAAGGGTTCAATGAACAACTCCTTCCGTTCAAATGCCAGCGCCAGCGTCATCGTTAGTAAAGAGGGAATTTGAAGTCGACATACCGAACTTCCTGGCCAGATCATTCGTGAGTTATTTCTGTTCCGTTGGCGAACCTCTAGTTCGCCCTCACTCGGATTCCTCACTGTGCGGTTGAGCCACTGAAGGTGTGTCACACTGGGCCAAGAGGCTTGCAATTCATACCGTAAAAGCGACAGGTTTGAGACTTCCGTTCGTAAAGTCCGACTTGACCACAAACGTGCGGGAACTGGCAGGGACCGAAATGAATGTTTTCTCTCGTTGTAAGCAAATCCGATTGACCGTCGATTTCCCACGACCTGTGACTGAACAGATAAAGAGGCCAACATATACCTTTCGGACGTTCGCCCACGCCCATCGCTACTATGAGCGGAAAGCTTGCTACTGGTACGTAGCCAGTACCGCTGCATTTCCCATCCTCAGAAGTGCCAATCAGAGTACTCTGCCTGGCAAAAGCTCCAGCGAACCTATGACGCCGAACACACCAGACTCATCCTCTCCGATCTCTTCGCCCAGGACCCAGAGCGCTTCTCCAAATTCTCAAAAGAATATGTAGACTCTACAGATCCCAGCACCACATTCCTTCTTGACTACTCCAAGAACTTGATTACCGAACCGATCTTGGAAACACTCCTATCTCTCGCGCGGGAGGCTCAAGTGGAGTCCTACCGTGACAAGATGTTCGCCGGAGAGCACATAAACACCTCCGAAGACCGTGCTGTCCTCCATGTTGCTCTGCGTAACTTCAACGACTTCCAGATTCAGGAGACGGGTGTTAACGAAGTTGCGGGTGTACTCGCTCATATCAAGGAGTTCTCCGAGGCGATCCGAGATGGTACGTGGAAGGGTTACACCGGAAAGACAATCAACACTATCGTCAATATCGGCATTGGTGGTTCCGACTTGGGTCCCGTCATGGTGACTGAGGCGCTCAAGTTTTATGCGAAGCGAGACCTCACGATCCATTTTGTCTCCAACATCGACGGAACCCATCTCGCAGAGACTCTTAGGCTCTCCGATCCGGAACGCACCCTCTTCATCATTGCCAGCAAAACGTTCACTACACAAGAGACTATCACGAACGCCGAGTCGGCGAGAGATTGGTTCTTGTCCTCGGCCAAGGATAAGGCCCATGTCGCCAAGCACTTTGTAGCGCTCTCCACGAATACAAAGGCCGTTCAGGCATTTGGCATCGATCCCGCCAACATGTTCCAGTTCTGGGATTGGGTGGGTGGCCGTTATAGTTTGTGGAGCGCTATCGGTCTCTCTATCGCTCTGTATATCGGTTACGATAATTTTGCAGCCCTCTTGAATGGCGCCCATGGTATGGACAAGCACTTCAAGGAGACTCCCTTGGAGAGCAACCTTCCGGTCCTCCTCGCAGTCATCGGCATCTGGTACAACGACTTTTACGGCGCACAGACCCACGCACTCTTGCCGTACGATCAATACCTCCACAAGTTTGCCGACTATTTCCAACAAGGAGACATGGAGTCAAATGGTAAATTCATCACCAAGAATGGTCAGCGTGTTGACTATCAAACCGGTGTATGTTTGATGCGTATTCTACAAGTACTTTACTCACCTCGTTTCCGCACAGCCGATCATCTGGGGCGCAGCCGGTACCAACGGCCAACACTCATTTTATCAACTCGTGCATCAGGGAACAAAGCTGATTCCTACCGACTTTATCGCCCCTGCAACTTCGCACAACCCCATTGCGAACTCAAAGCATCACCGCATCTTACTCTCCAACTTCTTTGCGCAGCCTGAAGCGTTGGCGTTTGGAAAGAGCGAGGAACAAGTCCGCAAGGAACTCGGAAGCGGTGCGAATGAAGCTCTCATCAAGAGCAAGGTGTTTGAAGGGAACCGCCCGAGTAACAGCATTCTGTTCCCACTGTTGACCCCTAGAGCGCTCGGCGCCCTCATTGCATTGTACGAACACAAGATCTTCACCCAAGGCGTTATCTGGGGCATCAACTCGTTTGGTACGTGGATCGTTGAGAATCGGGGGCTCATGGTGAATGTGCGAATGACAGACCAAATGGGTGTCGAGCTCGGGAAAGTGCTCGCAAAGAATATTTTGTCGCAGCTTGGCAAACCTTCGGACGTCACTGGGCATGATAGTTCGGTGAGTATGGCGGGAGATTTCAACTCGATCATGGGGCTCACTCGCGCCATCATAGACTACCGGCCTTATTCACTATTACCAGAAACACAGGATAGAGTGAATGTGGTTTGATCCGTGCTGAGGCTGTACGATACTGGGTATTCTAGGATGAAGAAGAAATTGTAGACTGTCAATGCGCTCCGTCCATCCGCTCGCATGTAACTTTACATTATTTCGGGGCATGCCATTACACGATAGCAGGTTGTCTTTGAACGTGCTCGGCACCCATCATTCGGCGGGCTCTGGCCGCAACTGTTATCCGACAGATCGCCAAGGCAGGTCACACTAGCTCACAATACCATCGGTCTGCACTGGTACGCCCATTGACATACATTTCCGACCCAGAATACATCCGTCCATGAGATGTCTGCCCACCAAGATGATGCAGCATACCAGAGACACGTTGGAGAAACATCATCCAAGGGATACACTAACAGCGAGCCTTTACATCGACATGCACCAGGGCACACGCATTCTTCAAGGAATTCCACGTGATATTCAGAGCACGTCCAACATGCGTACGCCTTGTACCGACTTGTTCAACGCTGCGGGCGTGACCTCCTCCACTCGTACTGTGGTCAAACGCTCAGTGGTGACTCGCCTGTATTCGTGCATATTCCGGGGTGTCGGAGCGAGCAGCAGAGCACCAAATGGTTGCTTGAGTCGAGCGATAAACTGGAGGACACGCGTCCGCTTGTCTATGGGCGGACAGGGTCGATGGAGGCCGAAGCTGCCATGACGATGCTTGGTGTCTAGATCCTTATGTATGGGAGAGGGAAACTAATTTGCGTGGGAAGAAGATAATGAAAGAACATGCGGCGTGCTTTCACGAGAGAGTGCTTTGGTGATGATGCTTCCCTCTGCTTGCTGCGGTTGCAAAAAGCGGATCGACATCGGAGAATGTGATTGCAGGTGCTCCGCGGGATGAGACCGAGTTGGATGTGGGTCGAGTCGTCCCAGAAGGTGATGTTGTCCTCGGTAGAGTGTACTGAGGATTTCCTATGACGGTGCTAGGAACCGACCACTCGGCAGAGACGGTTGAGGAGGCGGTTGTTGAAATACGAAAGACTGCATAACGGATTCGATTCCACGCTTTCACATCGACTAGTAAACGCCCAGCGTCGGTATCCCAGATCCCCAGGTAGCTGTCGCGATTCAGTCGTGTTGTCGAGAATATTTCACTGCGAGAACCAGCTGAGTTTTTGCACTGGTGGCTGTGCAAGTTGCGGAGACACTCTTGCTAGACGGTCAGCTTGCCCCCAGGCTCGTCCGCAAAGACTTGTTCGTAGGTCACCTCATCCCAGACCCAAACATCGCCCCGCAGTGACCCTGCTGCGAATGAATCTGCCATCCTGCGGACACCTCTCACTTGCATCGCCAATACCTGCAAGCTGTCTTCTACTCGCCACGCTTGAACACCTTCCTCCCCACCGCTGACGAGATACTCGCAATTTGCTATAAATAAAAATTCCCTTCCCCAGTCACCAGCGTCGATTTCAATAAGCTAGAATAATCTTGTCCAACAATCAGCACCAGTGCGAGTCCATCTCCTCAGCACCCACCACTCGTTGCCAACGACTTGGATGTGGTAAAAGCAGAAGCTGTGGTACGTGGGCATACACAATATCAATCTCCTCCTTGAAATAGGACACATTTCGTGGTTTGGACGCTCAATTTCCATTCCTTCTCTGTGAATCCGTGCAAACACCACCGAGTCGCCACTACCATCTGGCCACTGAACGACTGTTATTCCCAAACTATTCCCAACATGGTCAGACACTCATATTATCACCCTCATCGCAGATGAGCGAGTTTCACCTTTTATTCTAAGAGAGGTCGGTCCACCCATCATCTGAGTGACTCTGCTTCGATGTGATCGACGGCCACTTCACAGTACCCAGTGACTGCCCGGATCAGTGCTTTCGCCAGTAATCAATATGGTACCGTTCTCCCGTCGTTTGGACATCGTGCGCAGCAGCGATCGCGAGCTCAAACGCTGCGGAGGGGACGCATACATATAGCACGATCTTCTCTGATTGTCAGGTTGTCACGTCGATCGTGAATGATTTCACTAGCGCACAGCAGATCGGTTGTTGGATAATCTACTCGGTTTCAGTACCTCCCGCCGGCATCAATTATACTCTCACAATTCGCGAGCCATGACACGAAACCGGAGCACCGAAAGGTAAGGGTTGCTTCACCTACCTTCTTCCTAACTGTGACCTCTCTTGGTACTGATACAGTCATCAACTTCCTGTTAGGCGACGCAGCACGGGTTGACATCATGAGTCCTAGATACGTCGCTTCTGTTTGGCACAACCCATCAACGTTTCATTATTAGCTGTCTACTTACCGCAGTATCACCCGATTGTAGTCTCCAACCATCACCGAGGCCTGGGCCTGAGGATTTGGTGACGACCCGAACTCACCCGATGGTTTCACATCGACTGAACATCAGCTCACTCACGCTCCCTGTCTCAAATTGCTGTAGGTATCCATCACCCTCGATCTATTTGCTTCCATCTCTGCGCCAGGGTCGTTATGCCATTCAGACGTATAAATACCAGCTACTTGCTCCAGTTTCCTTAGCCTTCTCTTCTACCTTGCTTGGCTCACTGGTACTGGCTAGTAAGTCCACGGAATCGTTTGGTAACAACGTTCTCACTCTCTGCCTTTACCAGCCTTTCTTCTATTCCTCCAACGATCATCAGCTTGCCGTTGACGGCCTAACAACGCTTTCGTTTCTCATTCGACTCCGTTTATTACAGCCTTTTTTTTTTTTCACAATGTATCCACGTTCTACATTCTCTGCAGCTATTATCTTGGCCATTGTCGCCTCCGTCATGGCTGCCCCCATGCCAGATCTAGGAGATAGGGACGATGGATCGCCGCAACCCCAGTATGTGCTAGATACGATGCTATTCGCTGGATGCTAAGCAAGAACAGGGGACCCAGAGATGGACACCCGCCTTCACATGGCATGCTTATGGGGATGCCTCAGTATGTACCGAATCAACAATTTTCGTTCGGTGCTAACATGGCATAGAGGACCGCAGGAGTGGCACGCGAGTCAAGATGACGACTCCCGGGGACCTCCGTACGCAACTATATACGGTGATGTGCGTCGAATGCTCACCGAGTATACTTACTAGGCATCCGGGGCCGGGTACACACCCGCCACAAAAAATGGATTATCAGTGAGACCCATTCGATGTGGCGCCTTCCGAAGTGTGACTCAAACCGACATAGGAAACGCGACAAGCACCATGATGACTCGTGAGACTCGGCTGACCGATGCATTCCGGAGCGTAAGGACTGACGGAGCGTAGGAAACATCACAAGCATCACAAACACGACGATCATCAGTGAGATCCATTCGATCAGTCTCCAGAATGCAAGGGCTAACTGGGCCTAAAGGAAGCGTGACTCGCGCCAGGCCGAAGATCCTCATCACCATGATCACGATGACGGGTGAGACTCGGCTGATGGATGCACCTCTGAACGTGGGGGCTGACAGAACGTAGGAAACATCACAAGCATCACAAGCATGATGATAATCAGTGAGATCCATTCGATTGGTCTCCAGAATGCGAGAGCTAAGCGGCCCTAAAGGAAGCGCGACTCGTTCATGGCCGAAAAACGTGATCACGATCACGATCACCAACATCATCAGCATCATAAGCATCGCGATGACCAGTGAGGCCCATTTGACTAATGTACCTCCTCAGTGTGAAAAAAAGTAACGCTTACCTTCTACAGGGGGAAGCCCAAGCGCTCGGTGCCTGATTTCCCC